>JADMNF010000196.1:0-63074 GCA_016097085.2 Sporothrix curviconia | reverse complement strand
CTTAGAGTGCGTCTAAACTGGGTTTTATCAACGACATTATCACCTAACCACCATGACGCACTTCACGCATCCCACGTTCAGATTCCGCCTTCAAGCAGGTGGGAAGAAAACAGAGACCTTGAGGCCGACATGGTTCTCCGGAGTGTGAGACGATTAAGTCGCAAAATGAAAAGAAGAGAAAGGGGAATGAAGGTCGATCAGTTTGTTAATGTAGGAGATTAAGTTGGCTTCCAGTGCAGCGCTCAATGTTTTTTTATGGTACTGTGCCGTGCTTCCCCTGTAGTCCATCCCGCGTCAGGTCTTTGTTTAGCATAAGCTTTTGTTTTGCGGCTGCGCCCGGCCCTGCCGAGCCACCCCCTGCGTCCTTAACTAAAGTATCGCAGTCCGTCGTAAAAGAGGTTGTTTTACTCGCTGCCTAATCGGATCGGACCTTTGTATGATTTTATTTTTTTACGTATTGACCCTTACTTATTCTTGGTGTTCCCGTCCTTTTTCCTTTTCAAATTCGAGCCAGCAAAGTCAAATTCGTGACCTCTTCAGATTCATCCAGACATCCGATCTTCCTTGACAATGCATCTTCTAACCAGGACAGCTTCCCCACGGCGTCATCGGCGTCGTCTGACGAACAAATGGGGTGTCAGAACTTTGTGGCCAACGACGAGTACATTGTTGTGTGCCTCTCCGATGCCACTGTCCACGTTTTGTCGAGCACGACGGGGGCCTTGCTGCAAGAAACACTTTGTCCACTCGGCCGGCTACGTCACTCGGCCGATTCTGGACGGCGACACGGCCATTCTGTGCTCGCCAAACGGCGTGACCCTTACTGTTTACAGCATCCCGCAACAGTGAGCCCCAGTTTCTCCCATTGCCATGTCCCTAGAGCTCTTATGTCCATGTTACATTTGCTAACGGAGACGGTCGGTGGAAGAGCCGTTGTCTGCACCTTGTGCTGTCCGGACACCAAGCCTGTTTTTCTCTTGACGGCGCTGCATGTTACGCAAGACGACTGCGTCATTTGCCGCGATCATCTCGACGGGTCTCTTTGCGTATGGACATGCGGTCGCAAACACATCTGTACACGGCCAAGCCGCACAGCGATGTTGCCTTTTTCCGAACCGTTCTCGGCAAGACGCTCGTCACATCGTCGCCCGACGGGACAATGGTGACCAGCAACTGGGAGACCGGCGCCGTGCTGTGGAAAAAGACGCTTGGCGAGCCGTACAATCCGTCGCGCGAAAGGAAAAGCAACCGGTGTTGCCGCCTTTGCTCTCTGCAGCGTATGGCAACAACGACAACAACAGGATTGCTGCCGGAGGCACCGACGGGCGGCTGTTTGTTTTTGACCTGGAGACGGGTGCCCAGCTCAAAGAATGGCAGGCCGCGGACAGCATGACGCAGCATTTGCTGGTCAGGGGGACCAGCTAATCCAGCTGTCCTGGGGCGAGATGAAGATCTGGTCGCTCGCCGACTACAGCCTCGTGCAGACGGTGCGCATGTTTGACCGCGTGGCGACGTCTGTGGCCTTCACAGGCAGTCGGTAATCTGCTGCGGCCGGGACGCTGCCACGGGCGGCGACATGTGCGGGCTCGACGTGGGCATCAAGGGCTGGACGGCTGGCAAGGAGCAGGTCTTAACATAGGTCCACGGTTGAGAAACGCCGGAGGCCTGCAGATCCTGAGCGGTGACCGCCTTGTTCTCAACGTCCTGCGAGGAAGGGCATGGTCGGTTGAGATATGGTCTATTTCAGAATAGGTATGTCGAAACTGTTTCGGGAAAGTGTGTTGGCATTTGGGACATGAATAATGCATGAGAAAGTAGTAAAAATCGACAAATTCAATTTATTATGGTTTTTTAAGATAAATAAAGAAAGGGTTTAGTTTTTTTTTTTTAAAAAAAATAGAAAATCTAGACAAGAGTAGAATTCAAAAAAAAAAAGTTTATTGATTTGTTATTTATATACGTCGTGATCTTTTAAAATCCACCACAAGAACCACAAGAACCACAGGAACAAACATGACTTTGTATTTACTCTGTTAACGTCTTGGACAAAGCTGTTTACAGCTGCGGCAGTCGGCTTGAGCTTCACCGCGCCACAACCGACAGCCAGCCGCCAAAACAGAACTTGGCTGCCAGGTGATAAGCAAACGCAGGTTAGCGTTGAGTTTCCCAGTGTCATCTTGCAGCGTCTTTTAGCGGGCCAAAACTTGGTTAAAATGCGGGGGTTAGTGCAAGGGACTGGGAAAGCCCCCAATTTAAGGCGGTTCCCCTCTTTGTGACTTTTCCATGACGCTAAATCTTAGGTCCAGTTACGTGCTATGGCGCGATCAATGCCCACTCAAGCCCCCTGTACAAGCGCATCCAACATAAATACCTGCAGGGACACAATACTGGACCACAATACTGAAAGCTTGCTGCGTGCGTATTGCTGGTCATTCCTTCCCCTTCTGCTCACAATAGGTGAAGTGCACAAAATCCAGTTGCTGAAACAATCGCTGGACATCATATCCTGTCTTTTTCTTATTCCTTTCGCAGAATCGACTGTGCTGTCTTGGGATACAAACTGTTCCTTTGCCCACGACTCCCATGCGGCGTTCAGGCCGCAGCGTCAGCCGGACCGGCTGTGCCACCTGCCGACGCAGAAAGGTAAGCTATCAGGGAGGAAAGAAAGAAAAGAAGAAAAAAGAAAAAAGAAAAAAAAGCCACAGAAACTGACAACTTCTCTCGCAGGTCCGGTGCGACGAGGGCCGTGGTGTCTGCGCAAAACTGCACGCGCCTCGGCATCACTTGCGAATGGTATCCGACGGGCGACATTGCCCACCGTCGCGAGTCAACACGGCCTGCGAACGCTGCCGCAAGAATAAGATCCGATGCAACGACAGCCACGACAGTTCACGGGCCATGTGCGCCGTGTCTCGCAGCGATGGCCGACTGCGTCAATACGAACCAGGGCATTGGCACGGGCAGGTCTGTTCGTGGCGCCAGCTCGACCCAGCAGCAGACGCCAACGCCATGCTGTCACCAGCGTCCATCCGGTCAACATCGCGGGCGTCGAGCAAACCATTGGCCCCAGCACCAACACAACAGCAGCAGCAGCAGCAGCAGCAGCAGCAGCAGCAGCAGCAGCAGCAGCAGCAGCAGCAACAAGCATTCTCCCCAACATCGCCGAGCAGCGCCGCCTTCTCAATGTCTACTTTGACGGCCCGCACTACTTTTGCTTCTACACGTTCATCCACCCGCCCACGATCATGCAACTATTTGACAACCGTCTCGTCCCTGAGTTTTTGCTGTTGATCCTCCTGGCCACCGCCTTGCGCTTTCTTGACCCCCGCGACAGCCGCGCCGACGCCTGGGCCGACGAATGCCGCCGACAGGTCATGCTCGAAAATGTTTCTCGCCGCCGTCGACCACGACACTGCAGGCTCTGCTGCTACTGCAGCGCTTCGAGTGGCACCGCGCAAGCCATGTGCAGCATGGTTTCTGTCGGGGCTTGCTGTGCGGCTAGCACACGGGCTGCAGCTGAACCTCGAGATTGCGCGCCGCCCATGACCGGCGGTGACGCACGCGCGTGCCCTCATCGGAGGGAGACGGAGCTGCTATTGGAGCTGCTTGATGGAGAGCCTGATTGAGAACGGACGGCGGCCACTTGCGAGCCTGGATGCGCGGGCTATGAGTGAGGCTGCCCTGCAACGAACAGGCTTTCCAGCTGGGCTCGAGACAGATATGCGACACTGGCAACCTGTTCTCCTGGACGCGGGCCAATGACAAGCGCCGTCTGATTCAACACCACACGCCCTCTTCCATTGCTCCACGCCGGCGGCATCGATTGCGATCACACTGGCGTCTCGACGTACCAGTACAGCTGGCAGCGATGCGACGTGCGATCTCGACCATACCAAACCCGCAAACGCCGCATAAGCGCAGCAGCAGCGGCAGCAGCAGCGGCAGCGGCAGCGGACACGGCCGTAAACGCAGCAGTGCCTCCACCAATACCATCTGCCGCTTCGTCGCCCACGTCTCCATCGTCCATTGCGAGCTTGGGCGTGCCGTGGGCCACGGGCTCTCTGTTCCTTGCGTACGAGGACCAGCTCAACCGGTGGCAGAAAAGCCTCCCCCCGAGATGCGGTTCAGTGCCGAGATGCTGTACCGCCGACGATCATCGCAGCTGGTCAGCTTTGTGACTCTTCACTGCCTTTACCACGGCTGCTACTGTGACCTCTACCGCATTGGTTCTTTGTCCTGTGCATCACCAAGAGCCTCTAGCCGTAGCCACTCGCAAGGCAAGATTTGGATGTTGCGGTCACGGGGTGCTCCGTAGTGACAGCAGCTGCAGCTGGCAGTGCGGGGGTGGCTGTTGCGGTGGGAGTCCGCGTGAGGCTGGAGGAGCGGGAAGCATGGGGCACGCGGCTAGTGCTGGAGGACCGGAAAAAGAACCGCGGCTTGCTCTCTCGCCGGCTGCGCTTCTCTTCGCCCGGCGCCGTGACTGTGCTGACGTCCCGGCTGTGAAGAGGCCGTGATGCATCGTACCTTGTTGACAGGAAGGACTCCAAGGAGCAACGTCGCAGCAGCAAGACCGCCGGCCAATCGACCGTGGACGCTACGGAAGACGTGGAAGACGTGGAAGACGGGGTAGACGTGAGAGACGGAGAATACAGGGAGAATACCGACAACCGAACCGCGCGGCATCGCCCAGTCTGCGTACGTACGGACCTTTGGCCGGATCCAGAGCTCGCTCGCCTGCCGCAAGGACGTGCTGGCACCGCTGCTTCGACCGCCACCGACAAGGAGAGCGACCTTTTCCACCACTACAACTTGAGAGAGAGGGAGAAGATCAATAACAGAGCCCGCATCAGGCGCAGCTCGCAGCAGCCCCAGACTCCCTGCCTTCTGACCTGTCGGCCATTCTGAGCCCTGGTGCCCAGGCGACGCTGTCTCGTGGCCATTAGATGGCACTGGTGCCACGCACGTACCCTGGTCGTCGGACTGGCGCCTGACAGCCGCCCTCCTCGGCAACATACGGCTATCCTGCCTATGAGACATACAGCCCAACGAGCTAGGCGGTAGCGTCTTGCGTGGGGCGACGGCACGCTCAACTTTTCCATTGACGCCGACGCAGTTTGACTGGATCAACCAGAGCCTGGGATTTGATTTCAACAGTGGGCTGTCATTTGAGGGGCTCTGAGGGGATCTGATACGAAAAAAAGCGAGATTTATTTATTCTTATATACACTGTCATCTATCTGAAAATTTCCAACTTGCGAGTATTTGACATGAATCACAATGTGGCACACAAGACCGACTGCACGACTACTGTGCCACCTGCTCGGGAGGGTAGATGGGGAACCGCTTGGGCGTCCGGAAGAATGCATCCCGGTCCGTCAGGCCGCCTGGCTTCCAGTACTCGTACTCGATCCACGCGTTCTCCTCCATCTGTTCCTCGGTAGCCTCGAGGTAGGCGCCCATTTCTGGTGGAGCGGGACGATGCCGCACTCCTCGACATATGCATCCCAGTGCTTCAGGAGCTCGGTCAAGCGCTCCGGCTCGGCATCGGCCTGGTCATGAATCTCGCCCGGATCGGCTTTGAGGTTGTACAGCTGCCACTTGTGCGGGCCCTTGGGCGCCGGGATGAACACAGCCTTCCAGTCGGCCTGCGGATGCGCCGCGCGTCCGCACAGCTCCCAGCCCTGCACAAAGTCCGGCGGGTGCGTCGACGGCTCTGTGCCGCGCAGCCAGCCAGCCATGCTCTTGCCGCGCATGGCCGCGACCTGCCGTCCCTGTACAAGGGGGCAGGGTGCGAGACGCCCGCGAGGTCGAGCAGCGTGGGCATAATGTCCATGACCGTGGCAAAGTCATGCTTGATCGTGGCGGGCTGCGTGCCCAGGCCCTTGATGATGCAGGGCACGCGCACGCCGCCCTCGGTCGTGTACAGCTTGAAGAGGCGGGACGGCGCCGTGGCCGCCTGCGCCCAGCGCGGGCCGTACCAGACAAAACTGTCCTTGGCGCCGACGTTCTCAAGCGCGTTGTTTGTAGTGCGCACGGATGTGCTCCATGAGCGGGCCCTTGACCAGCGGGTAGGCCTCGTAGGCGGCACCCTCGGCGCCGTTGTCGGACAGGAACAGGACGAGCGTGTTGTCGAGCTGGCCCGTGGCCTCGAGGTGCGACACGACCTTGCCCACGTTGGCGTCGATGCAGCTCGACCATGCCGCATAGGCCTCCATGGCACGGGCCGAGTTGGGCGCGCTCGACCTCGGAGAAGGCCTCCCAGCCTCCGTGCGGCCGTCGTCCATCACGACCGGTGCGCCTCGGTGTCGGCGTCCATGAGCCCCAGCTCGACCATGCGCGCGAGACGCTGTTGCCGGAGCACAGCTGGGCCCTTGTCGTACACGCCGCGGTAGTGGTCGACGTGCTCCTTGGGGGCCTGTTAGGGGCCAGTGCGGGGCGGAAAAGGGCAGGTAGGCAAAAAAGGGCTGTCTCTCCTCCTTGCCGCCCTCCTTTTCCTTGGCGGCATTCATTTCGTCGAGCTCGCGCAGGTACTCGACGAGCTTTGTCGCCGTAGCCGTTGCTCGAGTACCAGTCGGCGGGCAGCGCGTCCAGGTCTGGTACACGCCGTCTCGCTGTGCAGCGCAATGATGCTCGTGTCCAGGAACTGTGGCGTGCCGTTGGCGACCTCGCCCGGCGGCCGGTAGTTTGAAGTGGTTGGAGCTGCCCGGCAGCAGCGCAAACGACCTCTGGAACCCCGCGCGTGCGGCGACCGCTCCGGCTTCAGGCCCAGGTGCCACTTGCCCGCCATCATCGTGCGGTACCGGCCGTCGCCCAGCGCCTCGGCCACCGTCACGACGCGCTCGTTGAGATAGCCCTCGTAGCCCGGCATGCGCGCTGCGGCTTGGCGTCAAAGGGCTTGCCGCTGTCGGTCAGCGGCTCGCCCTCGAAGCGCGACCAGCCCGTGTAGTTGGTAAACTCAATGAGGTTGCCCAGGCCGGCAATGTGGTGGTCGGTGCCCGTCATAGCATGGCGCGCGTCGGCTGCAGGCGGCCGCGGCGTGGAAGCCGGTGCAGCGCAGGCCCGTTGCCGCGAGCTTGTCGATGTTGGGCGTGCGGATCTCGCCGCCGAAGCAGCCCACATCGGAGAAGCCCAGGTCGTCGGCGACAATGACCAGGAAGTTGGGGCGGCCGCCCTTGGGGCCTTGTCAGCAGACGTGGCCATGTTTGATTGTAGAGACGGCGACGGTGATGGTGATGGTGATGGTGATGGTGATGGCGATGGCGATGTCGCTGTTGATGATGATGCCCGAGAATGACGAGATTGGAATGAAGAAGGAGAGCTGATCACGCAAGAGCAGAGCACACGCGGACAGCCCGAGAGAAGGTCCTGCGTCTTCTTGTAATGAATAGCACGCGTGGGGGCATAAAAGATGGACGGAAAAAAATAACAACAAACCGACGAAAAGACACCAAAGCGACAGATAGCTTCCCTGACGGGCTCTCGGGGTTCCTCGCCACACTACGAGTACCTTGTCCTTTGCTGTCAAGAACACCCCGCAAGCCCTCAGGTCCAGGCTTGCCGTCCTTGTCTTGTGGCTTTTGTTCTCGTGAATCATTGGGCTGGTTGTGGCAGTTGAGGTGGTGGTGGTGTTCTCCAAAACATACTTACCCCAACTTACACACTACCTCCACACTTTTTCGTCTCACACCTCTTACATTGACAAGGGCCCCTTTCGTTCAGATGGCGAGCCTATCAGCGGGCAAGGAGCCCGCGACAGCCACGACGGCCGCGAATACGGCCTCAGTGTCAGCATGGCGTGCTGGCGCTAAAAAAGAGCGTCGAGGGCAAGGACAAAGTCGCTGCAAAAAACTTGATTCCAATGACACCGACCTCCACGACCGTCTTTCTCCATTCTCCAGCAGCTAACCAACCCGCCAACCACATTCGGGGGTCTCTGCTCCGGAAGGCAGTACCCTGCATGCCATACTACCACCGCCACCTCTGCATGTCTACATGTATGACGACGCGGCTGTCTTGTGCAATGGGAGAGAGAAACGGACCGGACGAGGAGAGGAGGCGGACCCCGGACAAAGACGCCACATCGTGTCTCGATGTTGTGATCCAGGCGATGCAGGCGATCCATGCACACGAGGCCCTCCTCATTTGGCTTCGCTCCTCATTTAACTGTCAGACGCGGTGTCTATCCGCATCTCCATCTGACAGACAAAAAGCAGGCGGCTCTTTCGTTATTTTTCCTCTTCATCTATAAGAACGGCATGAAGCGAAGCGGACTCATCCCGTCACCATTCGTCCCGAGGCTACGTGTCCTATTTCATCTGAAACAATAAAATACCACCGAGAACTACGCCAATCCAGCAGAATGGCGGAAAAAGAAACGGCGCCGGCTGCCGGGCCGGCTACCGCCGTCCTCACGGCACCGATTGCATCGCCGTCTACCGGCGAGCGCGCCCGGGCCAAGATCACCTCGGTCCGCTACGTCTTTCAGAAAATGACGTGGCCGGCTGTTCTCGGCCTGGATGATCTCCGCCCTCATCAACATCATCTTTGGCTACGAGACCAACCAGCTTCTCGGGACGTCCAGAGCATCCCCGGCTTCGTGCGCGAGTTTGGTGCCGAGACGCCGGCGGGCAGCGCGCAAGTACGCCCTGTCGGCGGCCCGCGCGTCCTACACGTCGTCGACGGCCTTTGCCGGCAAGCTGGTGGCGCCGTACCTGATCGAGCGGTGGGGCCACCGCGTGGCCATCTGGGTGCTGGGTGGTCGTCGTGTGGGTGGGCATCATCATTGAGCGACGACGACGGGGAGCATTGCACAGTTTATCGTCGGCCGCGTCATTATCTACTTCAGGTGCGTTCGGCTCACAGCCTCGACTGCGCGAGACGACCACAACACCAGCTAACACTCCTTTTCAGCGTGGGCATTGCCGAAGTCACATCAACGTAAGTCGTCTGCCCTATCTGACAGCCTCGTTGTCAAATACGCGCTCACACGTTTTTCATCCCATCCAGCGGCTACCAGAGTGAGATCGTTCCGGCGGCCATGCGCGGCACCGTCGTGGGCTCCATCCAGCTGTTCAACCTGTTTGGCCAGATCTTTGCGGCGGGCGTCAACCGCGGCTTCTCGACCAACGCCACCCGCCGGGGCTGGATCGTGCCCGTGTCCATCCAGGCGGCCATCCCGGTTCTCATCTTTGTCGGAACGTTTTTCATCCCCAACTCGCCCCGTTGGCTGCTTAGCAAGGGCCGCAAGGATGAGGCCGTGGCCGTTCTGGACCGCATCCGCCCGGCCGAGGACGTGCAGGCGGCATGACCCGTCTCGAGATTGACGCCATCGAGGAGGCTAATTTCGGGTGACCAGGAGAAGGCGCCTTGGACCGACATGGTGGTACGCACGCCTCTGATAACCGTCTCAATGTTGATGTTATCTAGACACTGACAGCCTATAGAAACGGACCAATCTTCGCCGTTCTGTCATTGCCGTTGGCCTGCTCGGCATCCAGCAATTCTTGGGCCAAGGCTTTGTATCTGGATGTATGTCGTCTCGTCTCGTCTCGTTTATTCACACCTCTACAATGCTGACAACCCTTTCAGACTCCCCTCGCTTCTATGCCACTGTCGGCCTCTCCAAGAATGCCTTCAACTACAACATCGGCTCCTCAACCATTGGCTGGGGCGGCTGCCTCATTGCATGATTGCCAGCGACTTTGTTGGCCGCCGTCCCATCCCTTATCTGGGGTGCTTTTGCCCAGACAGTATTTCTCTTTCTGGTCGCCGGTGTCGGCCTGGCCAAGAACCCAGCAGCTCCGATGGCCAGCCCTCGTCGCCGGTGTCATCATTGCCTTTTTCTTTTACTCGGCACCCTGGGGCCCGCTCGTCTTCACCGTCGCCGCCGAGATGGGTTCGGCCGGCTTGCGTGAAAAGACGCTGTCCCTCGGCATTGCCCTGAGATGTGGTCAGCGGCTTTATTGTCGAGCTTCTGTGTGCCGTACATCCTCAACGACATTGAGGCCAACATTGGCTGGGTGTTTGGCGCATTGCCTTTTTCTGCGGCGTGGCCACCTTCTTCTGGGTCCCCGAGACCAAAGACCGGTCGCTCGAGGAACTGGACGAGCTGTTCCAGGCGCACACGCCCGCGCGCAAGTTCAAGAACGACGCAGACGTACGGTGCCGGTAGTCGTGTCACGCTCTGGAGACGTCTGCTGCGGAAAGCTGGCCGGTCTGGACGAAGAAGAGAACCACGAGCAGAACCACGAGCGGATAGAAGAGGTCGTCTGAGAGGGACGCGACGGGGTTTGATTTTTGATACGGATACGGTGGAATTAGGTCCAGGTGCCAGATCTTGCGCAGCTTAGTGGTAAAGTCACAGTATATCACCCTAACACGGATAACAGCGGAGAAAAAAAGCTTATCTTAAACGTCATTTCTGCACTGCGTGACGTCTTGGCCAGGTGGAGTAGGATGCACGCATCGCATGTTATTGTTTTCCTTCCTGAGCCTCCATTCATATTCATAATCATCACGCAGTACCCGCCGACGTCCGCGAGGCCTGCACGGCCCGGGATCGGCAGAATCCGGACGTCCAAAAACAGTGGATCTGAACGGCGGCGTAGATTGCCTCCTATTCGACAAGCTCCAGATGCTGCATGTAACTTCTCGTGATGACGTCTTGCATCTAAGCACAGGACCCTTGTCAAGACACTGTGTGCTTGGTACTTTCTCGTCAACCCACCGCGTTGCATCATCCAGTGGTACATTCGCTGATGAATGGCTCGCATCACGATGTTTTCTTCAAGTCGTCGTCGGAGAGGCCAAAACAGCAATGATCTACAGGTCCTTGTTGTCTATATGTCGTAAATCTGTGCACTCAATTGTTTATATAATGCTGTGATTGTCTCATGTACCCTTTCCCCAGTCACATCCATTGGACATTGGCCATATTGAACCCAATTTGCTTTCAGCTCACGGCCTGCCAATTCCGTTGCCATGAGGCTCTCGTCACTCCTTGCTGTTGCTGCGTCGGCCGTGGCTGCATTGGCCAGCACAGCATCACTGCCATCATACCCCATCGTGAGTCTACCCAAGGATCCGATCCCCTCCATCTCCGCTTTGATGCAAGTCCAGGGCCTGAACGTGAACAACAACTCCAGGCCAACCGTAACCCGTACATCTCGGCATGGATCAGAAACGACCAGGCCAGCGACTTCCCCTCTGCCCGCCCATACTTTTGGATGGGTGAAGCCCTGACCTGGCAAGTCCTGGCAAAGGTGGACGCAGAGGCCTACTGTCTGTTCAGCTGCACCAACACCACGGTCCCGCCCGCGACGCAGCTGGACCTCGCCTTCACGGCCACCACAACGACGGTACGGCTGCAGGCGAGCACGGCCGTTTTCTCGCTCGAGTTCTTCTCGCCCGTCTCCCCCACCAACTATGTGCGCCAGTCGCTGCCCTTTAGCTACCTGACCGTCAGCGTCAGCAACTTGACAGCCAACGCGCGGGCGTGCTGCCCGTTGTCGACATTCTCAACGAGATCGACGCAACCTGGACAGGCCAAGGCAGCAACGTGCAGGCGTTCTTTGGCGAGACGACGAGCGGCTCGCGATACTTTGTTGTCAACGGGACGGACGCGGTCACGTTTGGCGAAAACACACAGCAGGCCGCATGGGGAAATGTCGTGCTGGCTGCCCACACGCGGTACGGCGCGGTGTCATGGCAGCAGGATACGGGCCTGAACAATGCCGCGCAGCTGGCGACCAACGGCACGCTGACGGGCAAGACAGCGGGCTACGTGCCGAGCAACCATCTGGCGCTGGCATACCGTGTCAATGGAGATAAGAGCAAGTGTACTCGGGGGTCAGGCGACGGCACATCCACATCTCCTTCCGTCACATTCGCTCTCGGCCTCGAGCAGGACGAGGCCTTCAATGCGTTTGGCGAGCCCCAGGCATTCTACTACCGTTCTGTGGTGGATGCCGGCGTGGCGCCTGCGTTGATTACGCGTTTTCCGACTTTAGCGACGCCCGGGCCGAGGGTCACGATGTGGATGCCTTGATCGTCCAACAAGGCTCAGCACTGTCCTCGACCCTCGGCAACAACTACACAGACCTCCTCGAGGCCTCGCTCCGCCAGACGTTTGCTTCTCTCGAGATTGTCATCCCGCGGACACGCGCGACACGCGCAAAGCCAACGCCTGGATGAAGGAGATCTCGACGGACGGCAACGTGCAGACCACGGCGGACCTGCTGCCCAAGGCCTGGCCCATCTTCTATGTCATGGCCCCGACATGATGCGTCTGCTGCTCAACCCGCTGCTCGAGTACTCGCTGACGTGGACCGCCGACTTTGGCTTCCACGACCTGGGCAAGCTATACCCAACGCTACCGGCGAGACCGTGGCGGCGCAGGAGGCGCTGATTGTCGACCAGACGGCCGTGATGCACTGGATGGCCTATGCCTACCAAAAGGCCTCGGGCGACACCGAGTACATCAAGCCGTACCTGGGGCCCCTGACGCGGTTTGCCGACTATCTCGTGGACAACGGCCTCTACACGGCCGCCCAGCAGTCGTCGGTCGACTCCATCGGTGCCACGGCCAACCAGACCGTGCTCGCCATGTACTCGGCCGTCGCGCTCACGGCCTTTGGCGCGCTCACGGGCCAGGACAACTACACGGCCGTGGGCCGCCAGTTTGCCGACGTGATCAATGGCCGAGGGCGTGGCCGGCGGGCACGTCACTGCGCACTTTGGCGACCCCGCGTCCTCGTGGATCAGCACGTACCCCTTTGGCTTTGACAAGATGGTCGGCCTGGGCACGTTCAACGAGACATCATACGAGCTGCAGTCGGACTGGTACGCGGGCCAGCTCTCGACGTACGGCATGCCCTTTGACTCGTCCGAGACGTATGCCGTCGGCGAGTTCCTGCCCTGGTGTGCAGTCACGTCGGCACTGGACGTGCGGGACGGCATCATGAACGGCATCCACTCATTCTTGACCAACGGCCAGAACAACTCGCCCGGCCCCAACTGGTGGTATGTCACGGGCGCGAGCGCAGGCACCTGGCGGGCACGTCCAACATCAACAAGCCCGTCGTCGGCTCGTATTGGATTCTCCTGGCACCGGGGCTGTACGAAGAGTCATAATTTTCTTTTTCGGTCTTCCTTTTTTCATGTTGCATTGCCTGTCTTCCGTCAGGCATTGCCCTGCTCGCTGCCAGGTCAGAAGAGGCACATGTACACGATCTGGGCAGCGTTCACGGCATGCCAATGGCTACCCCCTCAAGCATGCATAAATACGGTTGGAGTCGAGGGTTGCGTTGCATATTCCATTCCACCACCCACACAGGCAGTGGCTTGCTTCTTTGGCCAGTTTCCGCGCTGTTGCCTAGCAGAGCACCATGCCGCCTCGTGTTATGCGGCAATTAATTGCTCTCGCGAATTCATCAAAGGTCGAGAGCTGAACCTCCACGCCTTTTGCAAACCCATCATCTCGCCGTTGCGTCTATATACACGAAAAATAAGTATAAAGTGGCCTCTTTTCTCCAGAACTGAAACGCATAATCTATATTTACCTTTGTGTTCCCTGTATCAATCATCTCGATCTGCACCTTTGCAATTTGCTCGTTTTCTTAGCACGCTCTGCTCCAGTTCCTACTTTTTCCGTTTCTTTTCTGCCTTGTTTTGTAATCGTTTATTTTTTAAACTATCCATGTTCCTGATGTCGCCCTTCGTGGATGAGTATGGCCTGACTACTACCAGAGCATGTGTACACGCTGCTACAGCACGGACATCTATCCCGGCTGTGGCCACACCCAGGAACAAGTCAACCTGGTTCGCAGCGCGAAAGCGAATAAGGAAGGCAAGGACTGCCCCGAAGACAAAATCAAAACTGCCCACATGGGCTCTTCGACAAACGCAAAAGTTCCCTGTCCAGATATGCCAGGACGAGGGCTATTACGAACCGTCGCGTTGAGTGGATCTGGTATTCGGCTTTGAAACACGAATTTTCAAGGGTTTGGAGACGTCGCGACATGACAGCAGTGTGATCACTCTTTTATTAGCCTTGGCGGAAAACAATTGAATAGTTGTGTATGCAAAACCAAAAACCATTGCTAGACTTCAAGACTTGGCGACCCTGGGCAAAGATACAAATAAATGGACAACAAAGTGTCGCGGAATGCAGCGTCTTACTGCTCAGCAATGCCACATAATTAATTTCAAATTACTTTTTTTTTTCCCGAGCTGTTTCACAGCGAGCGGTCTTGAAATCAACCAATAGCCGCTCGCCCGCACCTGCACCCTTGGCCAGGCATCAGCCGCCCTGTCACCGAACCGTCCAATTGATCTCGGGGTTTTCACTGCCATAAATAATTGTTCATCCCTCAAGAAAATTCCATTCCCAACCACACCTTCTCCTTCTCAATCACTGTACACACGCACTGGAAACAGCTCAAAAAAATGACCACGACACCTAAAACCAAACATAAACCAGCCGACTATGTCGTCAACTGCAGTGCCGAAGACTTAATGAGCCCAAAATTTGGTGCGTTCTCAGCATTCCCTTCTACGCCGAAGACAGTTTTCCACCCTCAAGGGCTACTAACACGGGCTGCGCGTGGCGGGCGTTTACGCAATTTTCCAGATCAACGGCGGAGCATCCTCTTGGGTCCGACTGCAGCCATGTGGAACGCGTGTGGAGAAAGCTGTCCCCCCCTGGGTTACGGACTATCGCCGTCGCACGGCCATGCTCGCGCAGCTGCGCAACGAGATTGATATCTACAACCACTTGCCCCGAGGCCACCCGCGCTTCCTGCCGATGCTGTCGAGCTACGACCGCGACGGCACCTACGCCGGTATCGAGCTGCCCTACCTGCCCAAGGGCACGCTTCGTACATACCTCGAGGAGAACCACATTGAGTTTGTGGTTGAGCCGGCGTCCGACAGCGGCGATGCCACTGGCACTGGCACGCGCGTCTGCCTGTCATCTCGCGCGCCTGCGGCGCGCTGGGCCGTCGAGATGGTCGACGCATTGGCTTCCTGCACGAGCACGGCGTCATTCCACTGCGATATCAAGCCGCACAACGTGCTGCTCGACGACACGCTTGGCGTGCACATCATATACATGGCCGGGTCGCGGCTCGGTGACCGCGACTCGTTGTGCTGCGAGAGCGACCGCTTCTTCATGCCGCGCGACCGGCGCAACCTCAACGGCACGGTCACGACGGACCTGTTTGCCCTCGCATGAGCCTGTTTGAGATTGTCACGGGCGCGCAGCCGTACGGCGAGATCGTCGACCGCCGCGAGATTTTTGACCGCTACAAGCGGCAAGAGTTTCCATCGCTTGCTGCCGTGGCCGGCGTCCGCGATGAGGACGGCCAGCTGCAACGGCCGCCGGGCCCAAATTCGTGACAAAATACAAAAGTGACAATCCATACAACGTGGGGCTCATGGGCTCGCCTGCCAACACATCCCCCCAGGCGCGCGCGATGGTGCCCGTCGACGCAAGTGGGAAGGAAGGTGTGTTTTGCGGGTGTGATGCGGCGTTGCTGGCATGGGAAGTTTGCGTCGGCGGCCGATGTGCTTGTGGCGCTGGCCGAGGAGATCCGGGCGACGTTCAGTGACGAGGACATTGCGTACATTGAGACAACGAGCGGGCTCTCACTGCAGGGTGCGACCGTCAAGGCCGTGGACCAGAAACTGCCAACGCCAAACGGAGCGGAACGCGTCGAGGAAGACAAGCTGGATTGATACTGCTAAAATGGGCTCTACGAAGTATGATTATACTCACGGCAACTACCAGAGTCGATATGAATGTACCAGTCTCCAATACGAACGTGTGCAATCAGGGCGTTGTTATTCGAGGGGCTGTTTGTCTGTGCCATTTATAGAAACGCGACGATGCGCAATACCATGTTGGATACTTTGAGGCGGAGATAATCGAGATGATAAAATACAAGAGTACTCCGTAGATACTAAATAAATGTTTATAATATATATATACTCTATAAACCGGAAACACCTCCACGGAATGACTATTTTTATGGGGCCTGAGGACGCGGGAGGAAAAGAACGATTCGCGGTCTCGGGCGGAAGAGTCAGTGTTCTCTGGGCGAGGAGGTCGATAGCCGCGCCATTTCCGCCCATCACCACGCTTCCCTTTCCCCGGGACTAGCTTTACCGGGGCTATGCCCAGGTCTGCCTTTTCAGTGACTGACTCGGCCCGGGATGCCCGTTGCAGTATTGCGTCGCCCCTGGAACGCAATGACCACACCCTGACCCCATCATCTGCGGCTTACGGAAAGCCTTTTTCCTCGCCTTGGCCTGGCTTCTGGACGTTTGACGACTCGACTTGTTTCTGTTCTCCACACAGCGGCGCCGTGCCGATAACCGGGCCAGTCTGCCCGCTGACCGGTTGCTCCCTTGCCTTGAGGAAGTGTCTTTGGTCTTTTTCCAATACAATATGACTCCGCATTTGTCTTATTTTCTTTTTCTCCTTTCCTTCCCCTTTACCCCCCATGCACCGCACATAATGGCGGCAGCAAACCCTGTACATCACCGATAGCCGCGGCCGGCACGGAGCCGATGAGTCTTCAACTTCCAGCCACCGCCGCCACTCTGCAATCACCACCACAACAGCAAACGGCACGACAAGCTCTGCCAGCAGAGCCAGAACAGCAGCCACAACCGTCATCGTATACACACCAGCACTCCCACCTGCCTCATCTACCCCATATATTCGACAAGCCCGAGAATGACGGCCTCGATGTCGGCGTCGAGGCGCACATGGACGCGGGCAGGCTCGAGACGGCCATCGCCGAAGTACAGACGGACGAGGGCGAAGACATTTTTGCGCCGCGATGTCGAAAAGAGCGCCGTAGCCGAAAACGCGGCCGCACATGCAGCTGAAACCCGTCGGCCCGCCGCCGGACCACATCCCCGACGCAGAGCTGACGCCAGCCCAGCGCGCCGAGCGCATGTACGCGCGCCACTCTCCGGCCAAGAAGCGCCTCTACTGTGTCATTCTCGCGCTCTGCAGTCTGCTGTCGCCCATTGCCACGACGGGCTGTCTGACGGCACTCGCCCAGATCGCCGACACCTACAACACGTCCGGCAGCATCATCAATATCAGCAACGGCCTGTACACGGGCGCCATGGGCGTGTCGGCCTTTGTCTGGGCGTGACGGCGTGTTGGGCGGCCGCCGGGCCGTGCTGGTGCCGAGTGTCATTGCCTTTACGTGCTTTTCCGTGGGCTCCGCCCTGTCCCCCAACCTCGCGTCCTTTTCGTTTTCCGCATTCTCAGCGGCTTCAGCGGCACGGGTCTGCTGGTCTGCGGCCCTGCTGTCGTCGGCGACATCTACCGGCCGACAGAGCGCGGCACAGCCCTCGCCTGGATCATGAGCGGCACGCTGGTCGGCCCGGCCATTGGGCCCACCATTGGCGGCATCATCGTCACCTACTCGAGCTGGCGCAACATTTACTGGTTCCAGACGGGGCTCGCCGGCATCGCCTCCGTCATGACCGTCTTTTTGCTGCCCGAGACGTCGCACACCCGCCGCTGGGAGAGCATCCCCAAGGACCAGCGCGTGCGCGAGTGCCTGGCTGCCTACAACCCCGTGCGGCTGATCAAGCTCTTTAGCCGGCCTGACCTGTTCCTCGTGGCGCTGGCCTCGTCGTCGCTCATCTGGAACATGTACGCCTTTTTCGCGCCCATCGTCTACGTCATCAACCCGCGGCTGCACTTCACCAAGCCCCTGCAGGCCGGGCTTTTCTATCTGGCGCCCGGCTTCGGCTACCTCACTGCCACATTTTTCGGCGGCCGCAACGCCGACCGTGTCGTCGAGAAGTGGATCCGCAAACGCAACGGCATCCGCCGCCCGCAGGACCGTCTGCGCGCGGCCATGCCGTGGATGGGCATCGGCACGCCGGTGTGTATGCTGCTTTACGGGTGGTGCCTTGAGTACAACAAGGGCGGCATCGGCCTGCTGGTGGTCGTCATGTTCATCCAGGGCTTCACGCAGCTCATGATCTTCCCGGCCATCAACACATACTGCATCGACGTGGTGCCGGGGCGGTCAGCCGAGGTGCTCGGCGGCAACTTCTTTATTCGCTACATGTTTGGCGCGGCCGGCACGTCGCTGGCTATCCCGGCCACCGACGGTATCGGCATTGGGTGGTTCTGCACGATCTCGACAGCCTTTATTCTGTGCGCCTTTGCCTGCGTCATGCTTGTCATCTACGACAAGGTGCCCTTTGCCAAGAAGCTGAATGTCGACGGCACGCCGAAGGAGGATGAGTCAGGTTGAGGGTAGATGGCAACAAAAATAAAAGCGTGTGACATTGTAGGGTAAAAGTATAATAATAACTTGCTCATTGTAGGGCAATACAACATATATATAAATTGAATTAATGCTCATGGCGACCAGCATGCAGCACCTGCATACTTCTTTTCTCAGTTACCACCAACAAACTCGTGTGCCGTCCTATATATTTAGTCTTTCCTCCTTTTTGTTTCTTTTCAAACATGGACGCGTTCACGACGTCGGGTGGTAGTTGGCCAGCACCAGCGCCTCCTTGGAGTTGCTCGCGTCCAGGAACCAGCCCTTGGACGTCAGCAGGTCCTGCAGCTGCGTGATGCCCACCGACGCAAACGTGTAGTTGTCCGTCTTGAACGACGCCTCCACCAGGTAGTCAATGCCCGTGCCCGCCGAGTTCTCAATGGGCCAGATCTCAATGTCCAGCTCCACGTCGTTCCACGTGCCCACGCTGACCTTGGTGAGCACGGGCCCGTAGATCACGCCCGACTCCAGCTCCGTCGTGCCCCAGCCGCTCGAGACCCAGTCGTCAAACATGCCCGGCGCGTTGTCAATCAGCATCGTGCGCGAGTCCGCCTCCGTCGGGTCGTCCGTGCCGCTGTAGCCGCTCGACGACGCCGTGTAGTCGCGCGAGATGGACAGCTCCTGCATGTCCAGGTACCAGTCGACCTGCGCCGCGTAGTTGCCCTGGCCCGAGTTCCAGCCGTCGGCGTACGCCGTGTTGAGCGCCGTGGTGATGTCGCCGTTGTCAATGTCCAGGCGCCACTTGTACGTCAGGTCAAAGCCGCTCTCGTTCTCGATGTTGCGGATGCGGCAGCTCCAGCCCTGCGCATCCAGCGCCTCATCGACCGTGTCAATGTACTGCACGTTCTTCTTGGTCACAGTGGTGGGCATGGCGAACTCTTCAATGACGGCCGTCGTCAGACGGTAGTCCGAGTCGAGCACGACCGTGGGGTCCAGCTGCAGATGCACCTCGTAGTTGGGCACCATGGGGCCGTCCGAGGCGAGCACCACAGCGGGCAGAGCCACTGCGGCCACAAAGAGGGCCTTGGCAGCAGGCGAGAAAGGCATTGTGGGCTGGGAGGAGGGTGGATGGAGGAGGAAAGGTGCCAAGAGAGATGGCAAAGGAGTCTAAAAGGCAATAGTAGGACGGGAGGATGGTAAGCCGAGAGCTGTCTTGAGTGAAGCTTGGCCTCGGTAGTGTCTGGCAAAGAAAAAAGCCAAGCTCTCGTGTCTGGGGAATCGTACGTACTTTAATACTTCTCCTCGGTGCTGTCGTGCGCCAGTCCACACTCCGAAATGTTTACGTCTACAGTCGTTGCAGTCTTTTTTTTTCTTTTTTTTTCTCTTCTTTTTCTCGTTTTCTTCCTTTAAAAATCTCATCATGCAGATCACGACGCTTCTGCAGGTCATCCACGGTCGCCCTGGGCTGGATTGAAGGCATTATTGCGAGCAGATGTGAGAGTAGTCGAGCACGTGGACTATATCATTGGTAGTTTGAGAAGCTACGAGAGAGTCCACTTGGAAACAGGAAATCGAAGAACGCAAGAAACCCACGGTTCGTCCTGGATGCGACAAGGGTAGCTGCCAGCTTGAGTGAGCAATGTCCTCCTTGTCCTCGTTTTAGCCGTCTTTTTGTTCTCGGTCTTCTTTATCGGATTTCGACTAATTGCATTAGTCTTCGGTCAACGTTTGGGGCATAAATTGACAAGCCGGCCGCAGCAGACGTGGGGTGACGGGGACGTGAGATGTGGACCAGAAGCGCCTTGCATCTTGCAGGTCTTCTAAAGGTTGTTAGTGCACTGCCCTCTGTGTACTACTTTTTAGTATTTGTGATTAATGAGTTGCGAAGAGATACCGTAATTATAAACTTGTCATCAGCTAAGGGGATGTACTAGTATATGATAGTTTGGGTTTCGAGTTTAAGAACTTATATGAAATTGAAAGATTTTAATTATAATTGATATTGCATAGTATTCAATGACATTTTTGATTTTTGTTTATCAACATTGGTGAGAAAAAAAAGCCACGTGACCGTGCACGTCCTACTGTCACGTCCATCCAATCAAACCCCAATGTTTCATTTCATAAAACACAACAAACCCTGGGGAGGCTCTGCGGGCAGGGCCCTGTTCCGCGGCACTTCCGCTTTTTGTTCGACTTGTCGACATCTCGCCTATTTCCGCTGATCCCCACTACCCAACTCAGCGACATGGATTCGCCCGCAACAATACCTCCCTACGACGGCGAGGACGCCCAGCGCGTCTTTGCACGGAGCCGCGCACACTGGCAGCAGGCGCTCGCCCAGGCCAAGGCTATGCCCAGTACGACGGCGCCGGCTGCACCCACGGCCCTCGACGTACAGAGAGTCCTCTTCCGTACGCCCGCGTTGCCCGACTCGCTGCCGCGTGATGCCAAGACGATAAGTGGCGTGGGATTGTGGACGGGCAGCCCCCTGCGGCGGTGCGCGCAACGAACACTGGAGGGAGTGAAGGAGAACCTTTATCTACGGGCCAGACTCCGCATACGCGTGGCCGTGGCGCCGGCAGAGAGCTCGTCCTTTTCGCGCTGGCACGGCACGCCGCACAATGGTGTCGCGTGGCTGGTGCTCGGCTGGGCCTATGTCCTGAGTGCTAGCCTTGCAGAGCGACAGGGCTTGAACATCCAGTATTGTAGCGATACCGACGGCGAGGCAGACGGCGAGGCAGACGGTGACGCAGACGGCAAAATGGACGACACACATCACCCACCGCAGCCGACAGTGTCTCTCACGTACGCCACGCCGGCTGAAAGGCGGTGGTGGCGTGCCATTACAGAACCGGGCATCGGCTGGTCGCAGTCCGACGGCGAGATTGCGCCATGGGCCGTTGACGTGGTAAAGGAAGGCCTCGGGCTGTCTATTGCTGCCACGGACGCAGACATGGACACGGATGTGGAGGACACGCCTCCTACAGCACGAACAGGCCGCGCGCTACCTCGCCCGCCTGTGCGACTTCTTCTGCCTTGGTAGCCAAAGCTCTGCTGCGCTGGCCGCCGTGCTCACTTTCCCGCTGCAGGACCCAAGCTCCACGCGCGAAAAGAAACCCATCTGCTTTGCCGCGGCCCCGGCTGGGTGCCGCTCGTGGCTCTGTGCGTGGCTCTGCCCGCGGTCGTGGCCGTGGACGTGGCGTGGCCGTGGCCGTGGCTCTACCCGTGGCCGTGGCTCTACCCGTGGCCGTGGCCACGGTCGTGTCCGCGTTAATCACAGCGACGACGACGACAGCAACGACAGCGACGACAGCGACGACAGTGACCTGCCCGGCGAATTCGCCCACCTCAGCTACTACATGACGTTCAGCCTCTCGCCGCGCGTGGTCCCATCGGCCCTCTGGAGCGTCTTCTGGACGCCAGACGTGCCTTGCCACCTGGCTGGCGCTTGGGTTCATCCCGCCGCCGCCATCCTCACGCCGATCCTGAAGACGGATACCGGCGCCATCCGGACCGACGCAGACTTGGAGCTGCTAGCCAAGGTCCTCTCTGGGACACGTGCTGCGCCCCTGTGGCTCGGTGTGGCACTCTGCGGTTACGGTCGCGTCGTGTGGAACATTAAACTCGTACCTATCCCACCTCTGGACACATTTTGTGCTCCCTCCAGGACTGCGGCCGCCTGGACGGGCATGCCCATCTCCTTTTTGCACACGCACACTCTGCCGCCGTCGCCCGTGCCATTCACAACAGATACCCCTGGTTGTCCAGCTGGCTCGTTGTCTCGCGCGCAGGTGTGGCGGCTGCGGCACGACTTTTACGGCAATTACCCCCCGTACACAGCATTTAAATACCATCCCGAACACGGATGGGGCCGTTTGGCGTAATGCACATCAATGATGTGGAGTTCGAGATTCGTGCGCATGTGGCGTGTGGCCACAGCTGGATGTATTCGCACTGGACCTGGCTGATCCAAGGCGCCGATACGGCTGACCCAGATCGGGGCTTTTTTCTCAGCGGGCGCATACCGATACCGTCAACTGGGAAAATTATCCCGCGCCAGCCCGCACCCGACGCGCCGCTTGATCCCGTGCTCGCGGCTGCCTTGGACGAAAACCCCATTACCCCCTCCGACTGGGCCAGCATCCGCAGGTTGTCCAAGACGGCCACAGAGACCATTTTCTACTGGGCCAGCAGCGAAACCGAACGAGGCTTTACCGACCTCATTGCGTCTCGGATGTCGACATTCGGCGATCACGACAAACCCTCACGCAGCCCTACGCGCCTCAATATTACGATGCGCTATCGATGGAAGCTTGGCGAAAAGGCGTCGTGCCCTGCGATGAACCCAGTGACGAGCTCAGTGACGAGCTCGGTGATACGCCCAGATACGCCTTGAGACAGCATAGAGAAGGTGATGAGAGGGAGACACAAAAACACGAAGGAGAAACATCAATGCCGATAAAGAGGGCGAGATAAGAAGTCACTGCGGTTAATTTTGGGATATATTATAATATAAAGTCATTTTCTTGGGGGTAAAATATGACATTGCAAACTGACTAGGTGACTATGTAGTTGGGACGATAGCTATCGTCGTCTTTTCTTCTTTTCTTTGCCTTTCCCTTTGTGCTGCGAGCCTATGTTGTCGTTGTGGCCGAAGCAGTAAAACCCATTTGTCGTGGAGGGCTCAACATACAACAAACAATCCACTTGCGCACCATCTACAAGCACATACGACCGGCTCCAGTCATCGACACCCACTGTGAACAGCCGCCCGTCTGGCGCTGTGAAGTATACTCCTCATTTTCAGTTAGGAAGGTTTCCACGAGGACTGATTGCGAGGTGTCGACAGGGTCGTGTATTTGCGTCTGGCCGAACGCATCCGACAAACCAGCAAATTCCTGTTGGCACTGTTCCATGCTCCATTGGAGAGGATCGATGGACTCTGTGGACCATGTCCGTTTATGTTCGGACATGCCTTTATGCCGGGTCCCGACTTCCTCTGCGATTGTGGTGCCGCTGGCCTCACCACTGGTCCCACTGGCCGGCCCGAGCAGGGCTAGGCTGTCGGAGACGACCGAGTCATCGGCAATCAAGACTGTGTCGATGTCTGGCCAAGGGACTTTCGCCTCATCTGCCGAAAATGTGTAGTGTTCGGAGCCGGGAATCGAGTCATAAAAGGCGCTCGGGTTGCCGCCGGGGTGCATCGGGCAGCGAAAACAGTCAACATATCTTCCCCTGTGGGCGCTCGTCGTGCAGTGCACCCATTCAAATGAGCAGCCTACCCAGTTACGCCCCTTCCTGTCTTTCCCCAGCACCGTTCAAAGGCATGATTTGCATTAGCACAGCCACACCGTGGGCAAAGCCTTCTCGCTTCGAGCTGGTGGTCATGACTCGGGGCTGTCCTTCGAAGCGAACAAACAGTGTTAGTCGATCACCATTGGATTTTTGATTCAATAAGAGTGCCCTCCATCACTTTACTTACAAGCAGGATATGCCGAGCAACTGTGAGCTTGCAACACAACCTCTTCTCTCGCACCTTACGGCGGAGAGGAGAAGAGAGGATATGACTGCATTTTAACACGTACCACGTACCATGACACAAATACATAGCTGGCAACACATTATCGGACGCGAAAAAATGAGGCGGTTTGATTGTCCAGGATGAACACCTTCAGCAATGAAACAATCGTCGATACAACGCAAATGTGCATGAAAGCTCGCTGCTGCCTAGATGTCGCGGCGAGGCAAGTCGGCTTCATTGGCTATCCATGCTGCGGTCGCCTGAAAACACCGCATGGTGCCGTAGGAGTGTGTGTGGTTGCTGCATAGTTGGGGGCCGTAGGATCCTATGGGTGCCTACGCTGGCAGAATGTCAGTGTCCTGGCCGCAACGGAGGGTGTCAAGGACGCTTGGTATGCTCTGTATACTCAAAAAACACCTCTTGTCCACCTTGCGTCTTGAAAATATTCCAAACATGTTTGGTGGACCGATCAAATTAGCACAGTTTCACTGCACCGCCATACCGTGAGTAAATACATTTTGGGCGACGTAGTATCGTAGCGTAGACAAAATGTAAATAGTTTTTGCTACTTCTGTCTGAAAATTTTGAATAATTTATATTTCTCTTTCAACGAATTTAGATTTTTACCAAAACATAATGGCTAACCTTATTCAGATTTTGAACAATTCAGCACGCCAGATCCAGTCGTGTTTTTTTAAGAAAAACGACGCTGATTCCAGTGCGTTCCCCATTCCATCTCTCTCTCTGATCCTCACACAACTGTTTTTGGCTTGTTTTCATTTGACAGCAAGCATTCCGCCCCTCCACACCACCTAGACCCTGATTTCATCTCATGTTTTTTTTTCAGTTTATCGCCTCTTCAAGTTGTCTTCATTTGCAGTTTGCCTGCTACCTGCGCCGCCCGCTGTGCCGCCTTCATTGATATTGGATTAGCCTATTTAATTGATCTGCATCATTATCATCGACATTCTGGGCTGCGACTCGAGATGGGCGGTCCTGCTGAGCAGTCTGTGGAGGCAGCTCCGCCACGCGACTCTGTAGGCCAAATCCTTCTTTTCTCACTAGCTCATGCAGCAACAGCTTATATTTTGCCCCAGCAAGTCAAAGAGCCGCATCGCGTGATTATCAGAGCCTTGGTTACCGACATCGAAGGCTCACCGCAGGAAAGAGTGCTTGTATTCGGGAAGATCTTTGCATCTCAGGTTCTTGGCCGGCCCTTTAACCCCCGCCAACAAGACTCTCCACGAGACGAGATGCATTTCCTCCCGGGATGTGACTCGCAAAATCCTGTCAAAGGGTATTTCATCTATGACTTGAATTACACTGAAGATTTGACAAAGGATGAACTGCAACAAGTACGACACGACGTCTATTATGCTCACTTACATAACGGTGAATGGTACGCGAGCCTTTCCCCTTTCCCTTTCCCTTTTAGATATTTATGCGCTGACACGAGACAGGGTCTTTGTAAAACGGTCTGTCTCTGGCTTCAAAGAGTACTGCTTGATGTATCCTTGGGGTGGAGCAAAAGCATCTACCATGGTTGGGGAAAGGATATTGTTAGGGCCAAGAGACAATAGGTAGAGAATATCTTTAAGCACAACACATATTCCCTGTCTACCAGCCTTTTCATTCAACGTTTCTCTCTCACTTCTGTCTCGTGCATCGGATTTCAAAAGAGGAAACAAGCTTTTAAAATGGCCGGCGGCTAGTCAAACTCGGATGGCGCAAGAGCCTGTGGGGTACGAGTAAGCAAGTGCGATATCGACAGGGAAGACGGCCTCCTGGAACCACAAACATGCCCACATGACACCCACGTGCTGAGCCGACCACTGGAAAATAGACCGTGGGCTTCCACCAAGTTGTGAAAAGAGGAAGCTAAGGCACGAGACTGGCGCTGTGGATAATTAAAAATCAAACAGAATAAATGTGTAGATTTCGTAGTAACCCCCAGCTGACACCCAGCAATATGTTTCTCGAAACGAAAATATCCCTGATGTTCCCAATTACACTGAAACCCATTTTGGCCCCAACCTCCAATATCCAGCCCAAGCCACGCTCCCTCACCGGTCGAGGACCGAACCGCCGTCACGCCAATGGCACTGTATTTAGTCCATGGTAATTGTATTTCTTCCGTCCCCCGTGATATTTTCCGGTCGGAGAATATCTGTTGTCCACCAAAACTTGGCATAGTGTGGCGGTTGTCCAACGATGAGCTAACTCTTTTCGTAGAGCTTTGGATTCATGTCATCGTGCCCTCTCTCAAGGTCGACACATTCAAGAAAGTATACTGCTTACATCGTAACTTCACCTGCATTGTATATGCATGTATAATTTAGCTTGCGTTTAGGAGTATTGCAGTTTTTATCTGAATATTATCCGAAGAAATTAAGACTGGTTTTATTTATTTGGGTTTTGTTTACAATTTTCTACTCCCTAAATTAATATTAGTCAATATTCGTAAATTCGCATCAAAATATGGAAATTTACATTCAGAAGAGAGGCACCGATGCAAAGATTTCTTGTTTTACTTTTCATACATTAACTGACAGTAGCCAATTCTCATAATCGGATTGCCATACCCTCTCCGCCAGCTTACACACACCGACCACCGTCAACCTCAATGTTGACGCCCGTGATGAAGGCAGCCTCGTCGCTTGCCAGGTAGCAGCAGGCGTTGGCAATGTCGCTGGGTGTAGACGGCCGGCCCAGCGGGATGGTCGAGACAAAGCCGGCGCGGTTCTCGGCCGTGTCGGGCTTGCCGATGAAGAGGTGGGTCATGCCCGTGCTGCCGACGACGGGCGACACGGCGTTGAAGCGGATGTTGTGGGGGCCGTACTCGACGGCCATGGTCTTGGTGGCATTGATGACGGCGGCCTTGCTTGCGTTGTACCAGGTCAGGCGCGGGCGGGGACGGATACCGGCGGTCGAGGCGACCTGGATAAAGTTGCCGGCGCGCTTGTTCTCCATAAAGTAGGGCAGCAGGACGTTGGTCGAGACGTAGACGGACTTGACGTTGACGTTAAAGACGAGGTCAAAGTCGCGCTCCGTGACG
The DNA here is from genome assembly GCA_016097085.2 of Sporothrix curviconia. Classification (NCBI taxonomy): domain Eukaryota; kingdom Fungi; phylum Ascomycota; class Sordariomycetes; order Ophiostomatales; family Ophiostomataceae; genus Sporothrix; species Sporothrix curviconia. The sequence continues at coordinate 36,232 of JADMNF010000196.1, read as the reverse complement.
TCCTCGGTGGGCTTGTTGACGTAGGTGGCGCCGGCGTTGTTGACGACAATGTCGAGGCCGCCAAACTTGTCGACGGCGAGCTTGAGGAGGGCCTCCCAGTCGGCGGGCTTGGTGACGTCGCCCTTGGCGAAGACGGCGGACTCGCCAAACTCGGCGGCAGCGGCCTCACCGGCCTCGACAGACAGGTCGGCAATGATGACCTTGGCGCCCTCGGCGACGAACTTGGCGGCGATGCCCTTGCCGAAGCCGGAGGCAGCGCCGGTGACGATGGCAACCTTGCCCTCAAGACGAGACATGTTGGTGGTGGTGTAGGGGGGGGGAGGTGGTTCAAGAAGGGAAGCTGGCGGCGAAGTCGTGAAAAGAGATAAAATAGAGGAGAGGACGTAGAAGACGCAGAAGAAAAGAATGAATAGAGTTTCAAGTCGAGTCTGACGATTCGTTTGTCGAAATAGGAAACCCCTCTTTCTTTCTCAGGAGCTGCTTGGGGACTGGAGAGCAAGCAGCCGACTCTGGGCTGTAGTTGCAAGCTTGAAAACCTCGGCGATGTGGACCACACACAACTGTGGAGAGACGGAGACCTGAGAGAGCAAAACGCAGAGGGTGGGAATAAGGGCTGCAGAATCGAGCCAAGATGCCGTCTTGACGCGAGTGTGTCTGCTAGCGTTTAGTGCTTCCCCGCACTCGGCCAGGCGCAGAAAAGCACTTCAGCGCTGCAACGGAGCGTGCCACAAGACCAGTGGCCACTCTCGCGGCGCCCACCACCTGCCTCCACCCGAGGGGCCGCGAGCCCTGTTACTGGCCAATTTTGGTGCGGAACTCCTCTTTCTGGAACTTTCAGGCGGGTTTTGCTGTCCCTGTGGCAAGAAAGCACTTTTTGGCGGATGGCGGTCTCGGGGCTTGTGGGTAAATAAGAGGTCGTGAGATCACGTCCAAATAAAGCAAATCACCCGTGACCTCGTTGGCCTCACAATCGACGTCAGACGAGTCTGATAATAAGAACGAAACGCCCATAGCACCAGAGCACCACAACACACCAAAATACATCATGTCCCAGACGTTCAAGCTCCTCGTCCTGCCGGGCGACCACGTCGGCCCCGAGGTCGTGGCCGAGGCCCTCAAGGTGCTCGACGTCGTCGAGGCCAGCCGGCCCGGCCTCAAGTTTGAGCGCGACTTTGACCTGGCGGGTGGCTCCAGCATCGACAAGCACGGCGCGCCCATTACGGAAGCGGTGCTCGCCAAGGCCGAGGCCAGCGACGCGGTGCTGTTTGGCAGCATTGGCGGCCCCGAGTGGGCGGGCGCCGTGCCCACGCCCGAGTCGGGCCTGCTGGCCCTGCGCCAGCGCCTGGACGCGTTTGCCAACATCCGGCCCTGTGCCTTTTATGCGCCGTCGCTGGTCAAGCAGTCGCCCATCAAGGAGCACCTCGTCCAGGGCACGCACTTTGTCGTGGTGCGCGAGAACTGCGGCGGTGCTTACTTTGGCACCAAGCGCGAGGAGGCGGCCGTGGCGTCGGACCTGTGGGAGTACAAGACGCCCGAGATTGAGCGCCTGGCGCACGTCAGTGCCGCCGTGGCGCGGCTGATGGGCCGCCCCGACGACAAGACCAAGGCCGCCAAGGTCTGGAGTGCGGACAAGTACAACGTGCTGGCCAACAGCCGGCTGTGGCGCAACGTGACGCAGCGCGTGTTGGACGCACCCGAGTACGCCGACATTGAGCTGAACCACCAGCTCGCCGACAGCATGGCCATGCTCATGGTGGCACAGCCGACACGGTTCAACGGCGTCATCCACACGGACAACACCTTTGGCGATATCCTCTCCGACATTGCCGGCGGCATCACGGGCACGCTGGGCGTGCTGCCGAGCGCGAGCATCTCGGCGGTGCCCGGCGGCGAGGGCCGGTGCAACGGCATCTACGAGCCCGTGCACGGCAGTGCGCCCGACATCTCGGGCAAGGGCCTGGTGAACCCGGTGGCACAGATCCTCAGCGTGGCCATGATGCTGCGGTACTCGTTCCTGCTGGCGGCCGAAGCCGACGCCATTGAGAAGGCCGTGTCGATTGTGCTCGAGGAGAAGGCAGCGGGCGGTCTGGAGATCCGCACGGCCGACTTGGGCGGCAAGGCGACGACGCGCGAGGTCGGTGACGCGGTCTGCGCTGAGCTGAAGAAGCTGTTGTGAAGAGCTGGAAAGCTGGAAAAAGGGTTAATGCAGTTTAGAATTACAGCAGGCTGCAGTCTACAATGTACATACAAATCAAGCAGGAGCATTTATATCAAGAAGGTGCGATGTTCTGCTTGAGCAAACGATAGGGGAAAGAGCGACAGACGTGAAGCGCACTAATCATGTAAGAATTCTACAGGCCCCGGCACCGGTTAAGACAATCGCAATGCCCTGTTCAGGCCACTGAGCGGACCTCCCTTTTCGCCCCGCTTCTCCGCACTTTTGCAAAAGCGGAGGTGCGAGTTTGAGCGAGGTTCTGTCAGGTTGCGCTGTTTAGGCACTTTAGGGCATTTTAGGGCACTTTTATACGGCGGCTTCAGGCGGTGCTTCAGGCTTTCCCGGTTAGGTTTGGCTCTCTTTGGGGGGGCGAACAGAGCGCCTTTCCGCGATTTGCCCATGACCTGCAATCCAAACTTTTTTTTATCTTACTCAACGCAACGATCCTCTTCACCACATGCCCGCATTCAAAAACATTGAATTGCACGGCGATGTGAGCAGTCCCCAACCTGCCCAGCACACCGTCTTGCGTGCGCCGTCTTGTCCATTATCCCCAGAGGCGCTCTTTCGCGGCCGAGCCAGCCGCCCCAGATGCCTGTACGCCTCTCATCTTCTCCGTCTTCTTCCTCGCCGATCTCCTGATTCATGCAGCCTCTTTTTTGACCGTTGTGTATCCCCAGCCCAAGCAACTGACAACATGTCCTCTCCGCAGCCAAAAACACCCCAAGCAAGGGCCAAGAAGCAGCGCGTCGCCGGCGCGGCGACCACCAGCAGCGTTGCCGGCCGCAAGTCCTCGTCCTCGACAAATACATCCTCCGGGCCACTGCAATGCGCCGTCTGCAGCCGCCAGTTCACGCGCCCAAGCCACCACGACCGCCACTACCGCACCCACCTGCCGCCCGAGGGCCGTCTCGCGCTGCCGTGCAACCGCTGCGGCAAGACATTCGGGCGCAACGACGTGCTGCTGCGTCACCTGCGCACAGCCCACGGCGTGGACCCCGGTCCGCAGCCCAAGGCCGCGCAGAAGTCGTGCTACCGCTGCGTCCACCTGCGGCGCAAGTGTGACCGTGCACAACCATGCCGGCTGTGTGCTGCAGGCGGCGCCGTGTGCCAATACCCGCAGACGATCAACCAGGCTCAAGCTCCGGCACCGGCACCGGCACCGGCACCAGCTCCGGCACATGCTCCGACGACAGCACCGCCATCTTACCCGACACAACCAAATGGCACTTCTCCCTTGCTCACACATCAATGGTCATGGCCTCGGACAACACACTGCCGCTGTTCGACGGAGGCAGCAGCGGCAACGGTAACGGCGGATATCACCATCACCAGGCCGAGTTTGGTGGAGGCATTCCCGGCGTGGATGTCAATGTCATGAATGTTCCCAGTGGTGTCCCACCCGGCGACGCCACTGCACAATACGGTGGTGTGGCTACCACAGGCTGCAGCCCTACCTTCTCCGACGAGTACTACCTCACCGCCGACACAACGCCCTTTGTGGCCTCCCTCTCGGCAGCCGGCCAACTCGACTTCCGCACGGCCGGCCTTGACTGGCTGGACTTTGATGTGCCCGACATCTTCAGCACGACGGACGGCACAGGCATGGACATCGACCCGCATCTTGAGGGCCAGGCCCAACAGACGCAGCAGACCTTCCACAGCCAAGCACCCCAGTACCAGCCGCACCTACAAACACATGCTCATCCACCACCACCCCCACCACCACAACAACACCAGCAACATGTACCTCCTCCTCCACCTACTCCTGCTCCTGCTCCTCGCCCCCAGCAACAACATTCCGTGGACCGGCCGCCAAGCTCACAGTACGCCAGTTATGCTGTCAACTCCGTGGCTAGCCTCGGTCACGCCGTTCCCGGCTCCCATATTAGTGGCTCGTCCAATGGCGGACCGACTACGTCCTCGACGTCCGTCTTGCCCTGGCCATTTGACGACACGGCCCACGACCTTGCACCACATCGCTACTCACTCCCGCCTCTCCGCGAGGTGCTGCAGAATACGCTGATGCAGTCGACCAACTCCACGCCGCCCAACAAGTCCATCCTGGCCAACCTCGTGGCCCTCATGTCTGACACGCGCATGCCACAGGCAGGAGATGGCAGCGAGGACACGGATGATGCTGCTAGTAATCTCCACCCCCACTCAAAGCAAGCGCTGAACGGTGCTGCTGCCACCAAACAGCAACGGCAACACGACGCCCATGGCCATGTCCATCAGTACCATGGACACGGGCATGGCACATGCAGCCAATCTGCTGAAGCGGCTAGTGGACACCTATGTCTCCAAGTTCCAGCCCATCCTGCCGCTGCTGCACGTCCCCACCTGGGACCTCGGCACCTGTCCGCCCGTCCTGGTCTCTGCCATGGCCTGTGTGGGCAGTATGCTGTCCGACGACGAGCGTATTGCCAGCCTGACCTGGTCCATCAGCGATATTTGCATGCCCATGATCGCCTGGCTCGGCTCCTCGGATAGTGCCAACTACCGCGACATTGCCTACCTCAGCGCCCTGTGCGTGCACCAGATCTACTCGCTGGGCTCCGGCAACCGCCAGCTGTACCAGAACGCCGACCGTACGCGTGGTATTCTGGTCGGTGGCCTGCGTGGCATGGGCTGGCCTGACAACGCGACTCAGTCTTGAAGACAAGCTCGAGCAGGAGCAGAACTCGAGCAGCACAAACATCGGCGGTGGCGGCGGTGGTAGTGGTGGGGGGAGCACTGCCACGACACATCCTTCCACGCCCACGCTGCCCGTGGACCCGGCCACGCAGCACGATCAATGGATGGCCTGGGTGCGCCGCGAGCGCGAGAAGCGTACGGCCTGGTCGTCCTTTGAATACGACTGCAGTCTGTGCACGCTGACGGGTCGCCGGGGCGCTGTCGACTTGAGCGAGCTGCCGAGCCGGCTGCCGTGTGCCGAGACGTTGTGGGATGCGCCTTCAGCAACAGCCTGGGCCGCTCTGCGGACAAGACTGCACCCGGACGCACAAGGCGTGCCCGTTTCGCTGGTTCTCAAGGCAGCACTCTCCCAAGACGACAACGAAGATGTGATGGGTAGTGACGATGCAGACCATTACCACAACAACCACAGCGGGGACAATGATAGCGACACGAGTGAGGGCGGCAGCGGGACCTACGTCGGCACTGACTGTGACACGCCGCGGGTGTCGACCAGCGCTTCGACCGCCATCTTTGGCGCCTCGTCGTCCTCTTCGTCCTTCTCCACGGCCGCCGCCACCACCACCTCCCCACAGGTCTCCTTCTGGGGCAAGCGCCTCTGCGCCCAGGTCATTGGCCGCTTGCTCTGGGACCTCAAGCAGCTCGAGACCCTGTCGTCCTCCGAGTACTTTGGCATGCCCTCGCTGTCGACCGCCCACGCCGCCAGCAAGGTCCGCCTCCTGCGGGCCCTCGACCACCTGCTCGTGTCCATGGACCAGCCGGCCACCGTCGCCGACCTGATCAGCTACAACATTGCCAGCCTCATTGGCCACTACTCGCACCTCTACACGACCCAGGACGTGCTTGATATTATTATGTACATTGTTCGCAACACCGTCGCCCATGGCGCTCGCAAGCTGCAGTTCCACAAGGGCATCCAGATGGCCAAGCGTCGCCTGGTCGCCACGCTTTCACGGGACCCTCAAGAGGCACGTCGCCTCGTGTACCACGCCGCACAGATTGTCGCTGTCGCCAACGACTACCTGGTGTCGGCCCCGTGTGAGATCTTACGGCTGTTCATGGGCTATACGTTCTTGATTGTCTATGCTGCTACTGCCCCAGTAGCCATCGCTTCCAGATTCTGGGACAGCAGCAGCAGCAGCAGCAGCAGCAAACCGCCGTTGCACCGCTTCCATTTGGGTCTGCCACGGCCATACCCTCCCTGTCGGCACCTCTGCCACCGTCCACAATGCCGCTGCCACCGCCGCCGCCGCCACACACAACGCCGACCACGTCCGTCATCCAGCTCGACATACCATCGCACCGCATCGCAAGCCCCAGCGACGTCGACAACTGGATTGCCCACGGCGGGCCAGCAGCCATTGGCTCCGTGCCCAACCTGTTTGCCGAGGGTGGCGCGCTCGCCATTAGCCGAGACGCGCAGGCAATGCTGCAGCGGCTCAAGTGCTGGGGCCTGGCCGAGAAGTTTACCAAAATATTGCAGAGCTTCGAGGCAACAGTGCTCGTTGGCCAGGGGCAGGGCCAGGCCCAAGCACAGCCGCAGGTGCAAGCTTGATCTCGACCTTTATGCCTGTGTTGCGGGTGTTTTTTCTCCTCCTTTTTACCTCTTCTACACCTGTATTTGATACCCACGAGGACGCATCTAACGAAGTATTGTATTTGATAAAAATTGATGATCATGATGATTGTAAAGAAAAAAAAGGGCTTCATGGAAACTGATACAACAAAATATGAACAAAAAGTGACATACAAAACAAAGAAACACGCTAGAAAATGGCCAAAGCAGTTGGGCGGACTGCTCACACCGCCCGGCATGTTAAGCGGCGAGCTCGTGATAAAGAACGTCCACCGGTTGTGTGCAATACACATTCGGCTGAGCGCCTCAAGGTCAAACAGCTCGCCCACAGGCACGCCCCATGCCGGCAGCAGGTACTCGTGCATGAAGACACCGGGCACCGCCGCGCTGGCCCGCGCCCCGCGCATACTCCTTTTGCGGCGGGTACACCTCAAACGATACAGCATCGCCCGCCACTGCCGCGAAGCCCGTGTCCCAGATCCACCGCAGCATCTCCTCCGTGCCCTCGACACCCGCGTGCTGCGGGTTCTTGCTCTGGGCATACGCCAGCTTGTCCACCGGGCTCATCGCGTCGTCCCACTCGCGCGTCAGGCCAATGCGCACAAACAAAATGTCGCCCCGCTGGAACGTCACGCCCTGGACACGCGCAATGTCCTGCAGCACCGGACAGCGGAATCGCGTGGTCGCTCAGCGCCTTGTAGACGAGGCCCGGCAGGTGCTGCCGCGCATACTCGACGTAGTCCAGCAGCACGCCGCGGCCCACAATGCCCTCCTGCGCCCAGTGCTGCATGCCGATGCGCGTGTTGCTGCGGTTCGTAATGTCGCCGCTGGTCACGCCGCCGTAAAAGAGGCGCTCGCTCGAGCCCGGGTACGGAGACGAAAAGTGCCGCAGGCCGTCCCACTGCGACGACTGCTGCGGGTTGAAGATGTAGACGTCGTCGAACCCTGCGCCGCCCAGCAGCGACGTAATGTGGTGCTGTGTGGGCGCGCGGTTAAAGTTGGCAATATCGAGTTTGGTCAGGTCCCAGTTGAGGGCGACGCGCTGGCCGGTGCGGATGCACGAGGCGGCAGCTGCGGCAACGACATCGGGCGTCAGCAGGCACAGCCGGCCAAGACCCTCTTCGCGCGAGCCGGGTGCGCCGGGCCAGACACGGCGCTTGTCGGGCAGCTCGTCGTAGGTGAGTGCGTGGAGGTCCACGGGTGTCGCTGGGCAGCGTTTTCTGAAACTGCAGCAGCAACGGCTAGGGCATCAACCGGTGCTGCAGCTAAAGCTTCAGCTGCAACGTCGACAGGAGTTTCGGCCGTAACTAGGGCAGCCTCCTCGACTGCAGGCTCCGCATCAGCAGCGTCGACAACGACGACGTCCTCGACGTGCTGCTCCGTGCTTGTCGCGGCCGATGCCGGTGCTGCCTCGGCACTCTGTGTTGGCTCCGGAACGACCTCAGTCTGCTTATGCTTTGTCGGCACATCGACGGCACTTGCCGGGTCGGGTGCCGAATGTAATGAGCCCATATTGTTGCGGTGTGATGTTGTTTGTTGACTTAAGCCTCGAGGTGTAATCGTTGGCAACTGTCCATGCCGTATAGGGAGGGGCTGTGGTTGTAGGAGGCACAGGACTGGTCCTGTGACCTGGAGAAAAGATAGAGTAAAAGGCAGGGGGGAGAGAACAATGCACGGAGTACTACGCAATGCTTGCCAACCCCAGAAATTCTCCAAGACCCCGATAAAAATAAGAGACGAAGAAATAATGGTGGTTCGCGAAGTGGGCAGGCACGTCACTGCACCAAAAAAGGGGGGCTTTTCGCTGAGCCTTTCCCTTCCATGCTTCCTCTGTTTCCGACGTTATTCCTTCGCGCGGTCGCAGGACCTTGCCACACGAATGACACGAAGAGATCGAGGCATGGATAACCCGAAGACGCACACACAAAAAAAAACATGAGGCCGTTTCCCCACAGCGTCGCACCCTTCACTTTTTGTTCTCTCCACTAAATCTCCACACTGCAATTTTGCGCGTCCTTAGCGTGTGGTACGTTCCTGTCCCCTGGCTGTTTTGGTTGAGCCCTTCTTTTTTTCTTTTTTGAAGAAGAGAACGACCAAAAAAACCCTGCAAGCCACAAAAAAGAGAAAGAGTCATATTCCGCCGCCCAGCCGGCAGTTGGAGATGGTCCGTTTTACTCTTTCCTTAATTGTCTCTGTGCAGACTTTTTTCTTGGTCTCAGACGCTCCTCAACATATGTATCAGCTATCATTGCCAACGTTTGGCTAATTTCAGAGAGCTGATACAGGTGGGTCCAAAATACTCTTCCCGGCCAATAAATGTTACGTCCACAGAGAATCAGCGAATCAGCTTAGACCAAAGTCTTGGCGTGTGAACTCCTACCAGAAATAAGTGGGTCGCATAAACCACAGACAAACAACTTTTTTTTTTGTGAAGCAATTCAATGGAATCGCGATGCAGCGATCCTCGACCAAAGCTATCTTTCGCTCGTCACCATACTATTGTTTACTCTCCGACTACCCGCGGCTGAGCAGTCGCAGTCGCGGCCGTCTTCTCCGAGTCCTCCATGTGCACAACATCCGTCGTTCTCAAAAAGTCATCAAGCTCCTTGCGCTGCTCCTCGGAAATGTCGTTGACGTGGACAGCGACGTCGTCACCAAAGCGCTGGCCAACCTCCTCGAGCGACAGGCGTGCCGTCTCGGGGAAAAAGAAGTAGACAATTGGAATGAAAACGGCCGCACCAGACGATGATAACCAGGTAGTACTTCCAGCCAATGCGTGACAAAGCCGATCGGGGCCGTCTGCAGCATGACGAGCGTTGCCGCGAACTGCCCAAACAGCGAGAAGCCCATTCCAATGGGCCGGATGGTGGACGGGAAGAGTTCCGACACGTACGTGTACATTGTCGTTGTCGCAAAACGTTCCCTGGAACGTCAGGTAGAAGAAAACAAAGAAGACACCGGCGCCGTTGCCGCCCTTGTTGTCCGTGCCGGCGAAACGGGCAATGCAGGCAGCAAGGCCAACCGTCGTGAACAGGCAGCCAAACAGACCAGTGATAAACATGCCGCGGCGCGAGTTCACCTTGTCGTGCAGCCAGGCGCCGCCGGGGTTGTAGATCAGTCCGGCCGTGGTCAGCCACAGAGCGGACAGGAGCAGGGCATTCGCACCCGTCTGGCCCAGGTTCGTGTACAGAATGACAGAGTAGTTGTTGATGACAAGGGGGCCGGCCAGCTCGGCACCCCACTGCGTCAGGAAACCGATAATCATGCGCTTGCGGTAGCTCTTCTTCATGAGCACAGCCTTCCAGGGGCCGTAGCCAATGGCCTTGAGCTGGGCAGCATCGAGCGCAATCTGCATCTTCGCCTGGTACAGCTCCTCCTTGGCGGCAACGTTGTCTGGGTCGGACACAGAAGCACGCAGCCGTGCGCAGCACATCCCAGGCCTCCTCAACGCGACCCTTTTGCAGTAGCCAGCGAGGTGAGTAGGGAATCCAGAACGAGGTGTGATGAGCAGGACCAGGGGCGCAAAGCACTGCATCGACAGCGGGAAGCGCCAGGCAAACGAGGCGTTGACATCCGTGGCAAAGTAGCAGGCATAGCCGAGCCAGGAGCTCAGCATGTAGCCAAACACGAGGAAGATGGCATGGTGGCCGACGAGCCAGCCGCGCTGGTCGGAGGTGCGAGCTCGCTCATATACATGGGACAGACCGTGACGAGCAGACCGATACCGATACCACAGAACACACGACCGACCTGGAACATGGCCAGGTTGGCCGCACCGCCCTGCAGAGCGCCGCCGAGAAGCGCCCAGGCGGCGCCGAGCTGGATGCAGCGCTTGCGGCCAAGGGCTGTGGCCGCCCACATGACAAAGAGCGAGCCAATGGCACCACCGGCGCTGTAGAGACCGTTTGCCGTGGCAATGGCTTGCGTCGTCGTCGTGGTGTAGCCATCCTCGCCGTCCATGGGCAGGTTGAAGAACTAGGTACCAGCCGGGCTGGCCAAATGGTACTGCCAATGATGGAAGAACTTAGCCATACGTCTGTGTTTGTTAGCATGCCGATTTTCTTCGGAGGAAAGGAAACAAAAAAAAAGAACTCACCAGGGAGCCAAAGGCGACGGCAACAGTGACGAGACGGTTGTAGGCATTCGTCTTGTGATGGTAGGGGGCGACGGTGGTGGCCATGGCGAAGGTGTGCGAGTGTTGATGGTAAAAGTCACAGGGACAGTCACAGGGACAATCACAGGGACACTCGAGAGACTGGCGGACAAGTCACAGGGAGGATCACAGGAAGTGTCACAGGGAGATAAGTGTCGAGAAAGAACAAACGAAAGTGGAGAGGGCGAGATAAGGTAATATATATGGGAGCACGAAGCGTGAGCAGGGGCTGTGGAACAGGTACATCAGCTGGCTTGAAAAAAAAAGGAGTGAAAAAAATACGAAGCGAAAAAGAATGAGGCCAAGGCGCGTGATTTAGGATGCCCCATTACCCCAGATTGAGATGCAGGGGAGGAAGGCGCGATTGGTGTGTGCGGTTGCCGTGCTGGAAGGCGCGATGCTGGGGTGGCTCTTGCTTCGTGAGGGAGAGGGCAAAATGACAGCAGACAGGCCGAGACGGCAGAGAAAAACACAGAAACGAAAATTGCATGTGGAAAAAGCGCGCCAATGCTCACTAAACGCAAACTGCTTAGGGCGGCAGTGCCAGTGTGGCAGCCGTGATCCCTTGGAGCTGCGTGCCACTTGAGAGTGACCTCGTGCACCGCCCTAGTGAGGAGCGTACCACCCGCGTCGTTGTTGGATCGTACCTTCCTTCTGGTCCCCGCCCTGCGGCTTCTCCGCTTTTCGCCTCCGCCTTTGTCGGCCTCGTGTTCGACTCTTCACGATGCCACCGCCTGAGACGCAGACCATTTGTATGTGGCAAAGCACGACACCAGCTCCCTTCCCAAAGCAGCCTCCTGCCAACCAGAAACATCTGATCAGACGTGCCATCTCATTTTGACGTGCGTTTCTTCCCCATCCCCCGCGTTTCGTTTCCTGCCTGCCCGAATCAATCCGGGAACGCAGACAACCATCTCCTTGCTTATTTACACCTACTTTTTACGATCAGGTGCCAGCTTCTGTGTGTCCTGCAGCTCCTCCGACCTCACACGATCCAGCCTGCGACGCCACCAACACATTCTTTTTTCACACCCCTCCACATCACCAAGACCGAGGCTGTTGCTTCGACACGAATTCCACGATGGCGTCCTCACAATCCTCCCTTACCCTCAACGCCCCGACCTGCTGCGGACCGACAACTTGTGAACGCGAGTGGACCCCGGCAGTTTCTGGCGCGCGCTTTGATGTCGTCGACCCTGGCACGGGAAGGCCTGGGCATCGTGCCCTGACAGCCGCACCCGCCGATGTCGAAACAGGCCGTGGCCACTGCACACGCCGCCTTCCAGAGCTACTCCAAGTGGACGCGCGCAAGCGGCGCAGGACACTGGGCCAGTGGCACCAGCTGATTGTGGACCGCACGCGAACGACTTGGCCCGCATTCTAGGTGCTGGAGACGGGCAAGCCGCTCGCTGAGGCGTACGGCGAGATCGACTACGCACGACGTTCACCTGGTGGTTCAACCGGTGAGGCCGACCGCCATACAGGGTGCCACCATCAACTCGGCGCTGCCCGGCCGTCGCGGTCTGGTCATCAAGCAACCCATTGGCACGGCCGTGGGCGCTGGTGCCGTTGGAATTTCCCGCTGGCTCTGGTCCTGCGGAAAAAGCGGGTGCTGCGCTTGCTGCGGCTGCACAATGGTCGTCAAGACGTCACCTGAGACGCCCCCTGACGGCGTTCTGCCTTGCAAACCTCGCACAGCGCGCCGGTTTCCCGCCAGGCGCGCTCAACGTACTGAAGCACGAACGCTCGAGAACACGCCCGGTGTCGCCGAGGCGCCTGCCACCCGCTCGTTAAAAAGGTCACGTTCACCGGCAGCACGCGCGTCGGCAAGATCATCTCGAGCCTTTGCGCGCGCAACCTCAAAAGTGCACGCTCGAATGTCCCTCGGAGTGGCAACTAGCCCGTTCATTGTCTTCGACGACGCCAGCCTCGAGCAGGCTGTTGGCCAGCTGCAGGCCCCTCAAGTGGCGCCACGCCGGCCAGGCCTGTGTCACGGCCAACCGCCTGTATGTCCAGCGCGCCGTATCCACGACTCATTTGTTGCGCGCGTCGTCGAGGAAACAAAGAAGCTCAAAACTGGGCCACGGTCTCACAGAAGGCAGCACACTGGGCCCCGTCACCACGCCGCGTGGTCTGGACAAGGGCGAGGAGCTGTTCCAGAACGCCGTGGAGGGCGGCGCCAAGGTGTTGCTGGGCCAGGGCAAGCGCGAGGACGGCGCAGGAGGCTACTTTATGGCACCCACGGTTCTGACGGCGTCAACGACAGCATGACCATGGCCAGGACGAGGTGTTTGCACCCATTCTCGGCATTTCCGTCTTTGACACGGAGGAGGAGGTCACGCAGCGCGCCAACAATACGAGCATGGGTTTGGCGAGCTACGTCTTCACCAAGAATGTCGACCGCATGTGGCGCATGTTTGAGAACCTCGAGGCCGGCATGATTGGCCTGAACACGGGCAACGCTTCGGCCACGGAGGCTCCCTTTGGTGCATCAAGGACAGCGGTGTTGGCAAGGAGAGCGGCAAGGACGTTGCTGTCAATGAGTTCCTCATCACCAAGACGGGCACTCTGTCGGTGGAGGACCACTACTAGACAGCGAAAAGAAAAAGAAAAGAAAAAAGAAAATAATAAACAATAAGCGTATATATAAAGCATTCGCAAGGTATATAAAACGTCACGATGGAATAATTTCATTCCTTGCCACGCTGGTATATTATGCTGTGTCTGGCTGTGACCAAAGGGTGAACGTTCCCCAAAATGGTGTCGATGCCATTCTGAATGTTCCCAACGCCAATAACCCGAACAAAAACTTGGCGTGCACGAGTATATCACTGGTGCCATTTTCTCCCATCCAGCTTTGACCAAAGATTTTTTTACTCCCTGTCGGGATGAAAAACAAGCGCCGGTCTGACAAACCCTTCTACCTTGCTCACAGCTTTTTTCTCCGACATGCGTGTAAACAGTTTGTGGTAGTTTGGGTACTCCGTGGCCATGTCGATGCTCTGCTCGAGGCCCCACAGATAAAAAATGAGCAGGTTGAAGTCGACAATGGTCTCGTGCTCGCCGACCGGATAGTCCCGTCCCTGGAGTCTCTGCTCAATGAGCGTGTAGCATTCCGTGACGAATCTGAAGCCTCTGGCCTGAATGGCATGGTGCGTCGTGGGATCATCCGAAAATCGACCCGGCTTGAAGAGCGCGCCAAAGCCCCGGCCGTGCAGGGTGCCTGACAACCAAGCCGTCCAGCTGAAAACCCAGGCCTGCTCGAGGATGCTGTCACCGAGAAGATGTTTCTCTGGCACAAGACTGGCAACGTAGCTGAGAACAGCCGGCATCTCCGTGATGACCTGGCCGTCTGTGACAAGACACGGTACATAGCCGGAAGGATGGATCTCAAGGTATTGCTTGTGGCTGAGGCTGCCGTCGACCGACTGGAGGCCCTTGGGGCCCATGCGCATGTGCACAACTTGAAGGGGAGGTCAACGTCCTCAAGCAGGCACTGGACGACTGTTGAGCAAGCATGCTTCGCATGATACAGTGTAAGTTCCGGAGTCATGGTAAGGAGGTGTTGGACGTATGGTAGAGATGGCTGCGGCTGCGGCTGGTCGTCTTGGCTGATCCTAAGTTTATTCTGTGCGGCCACTATTGCCGGTTTATACATATATATATTTGAGACATACTGCAACCAATCCAGCTGATACTTTCTTCTAGGACAGACAACCGTCTCAAGCGGCATAAACATAATACTCGCAGTGCGTGGGGTCAAGAGGCTGACAAACGGCCGTCGATGTCGTCATCTGGAACAAAGCACAACGAAGCATAGGAGGGCAGCATGGCGAAATAGCAATTTGATGCTGTTTAGTTAATAACGCGACCGAGCACGCGTAGATGTCGTTGAAACTTGCCTAATTTGGCAACCGCTTCGTCTGTGGGTCTAGGCCTGTCCCGGCACCATTGGACGCCGTGGGCGAGCTCGTACGGGCCTCGGACACAAGGTCCTCAGAACCTCCGCGTTGCGTGATTGTGTCGGCTGTATAGACGGTGGCCGTATGACGTCTGTTATGGTCTGGCTCTAGACAGTGTTTGTGATGGAATGGATAACATTATCTCGCAGGATATCGCGGCAGCAAGGGCAATGCCAAGTCCATTGAATATAAACCCGGTACTTTGCAAAGCAGCAAATTCAGTCCCTGTCCAAACTCTTGGCTACCTCACACAGCCCTGATCTCGAGTTCCTTTTATTTATCCTGGTTGTCACTGTTCGTGGATAGTTGTAACGAACATAAGACAAGCGCCAAATCTTGGAAGCCTGCGCAACCGGTTCGGGCAACAACAACTACAGAATCTCGCTGATATAGTCGGCGATAGTATCATCACCTTTGTCAAAAAAATAAAAATAAATAAATAACAAAAGTAGAAGAAATGTGGTCGTCTTTGTTGTAGACGCAGCAGGTTTCTACTTGAGCGATGCTTGGTTGATGAGATCGACAAGGCCTTGTTCGCATGAGCTTTCCACCACAGTCACCAAGATCCCCATGTAGTTAAACTTCAGTGTCACATCGGCCTTGTGCTCATCACGCCAAGGGCGAAGATGCCTCGTCTGTCTGGTGTCGTTCATTTTGCCTGTACGAGTAGTTGAAATTGCTGTACAGTGTGGAGTTTCTCGATAAGACCGCCTCGTCACACCGTCTCCCTGGTTTATATGTAAGTTGAGAGAACTGTTTGGAATGTCGGGGTCGAAAAGGCGGTGCCTGTCGATGATCCCCTGCCTTTGTGGATGCCGCCAGCTCGGCCTAACAAAAAACCGCCTGTAAGCAGCTGTCCAGGCCAAAGACTTTTCTCCACTTATTTTCTCCGTATTGCGTGCTTGACCAATCGGTACAGCGACATGAAACAAGTTTACGCCCAGATCTCACTCTGCATTACTTTCCGGTTACTCTCAATCTAACCTGCTCTGTTTCTCCTTGGTGGCTTGCGACATAGCGTCTGGAGTCAACGTCAGAACAGTCCTCCTTTCCGACTCTATGCGACCGCCGCGTCGCTTTTTCCCCAACTTTGCCCGCCTGCAATTCTGTCCTCCGGACCGGATGGATCCCACACCAAAGCGGACGCGAGAGAGCACCTCCAAGGTGCGCACCGGTTGCAGCACCTGCAAAGCGCGGCGCGTCAAGTGCGACGAAGCCAAACCCGTCTGCCGGCGATGCGCCGTAGGTAGCCGCAAATGCACATATACCGCCGTCCAGACGGCATCCCGCCACGCAATGTGATTACCGTGTACCTGCCACCCGCACCGGTCCAGCGCCAGCCCGCCTTGTTTGCCAGCGACGCGGATCTCGACTTTTTCCACCAACGCATCGCCGCCCAGCCTCAACGGCCAACAGGGGGTCTGGCTTCTGGGTCGGCTGGTGCTACAGCTAGCCCACATCGAGCCGTGCATCCGGCACGCCGTCGCAGCTGTCAGCATCGTCCACCAGGACGTCGAGCGGTCGCTGCGCCACCCGGCGGGCTACGTGACGGCAAACGAGGCGGCACAGCGGAAGTGGACATTGGCCGCCCAGAGCCTTTCGGCGCGGATTCATGAACAGCCGGATGCACCTCTTGTTCCGCTGGTGTGCTGTTTGTTGTTTTACGTTTATTGAGTTTTTTTGCGGGGCCACACAACCACATGGCGATGATGCACATTGAGAACGGACTGCAGATTTTTGGCCGCACATCGTGGAAGCAACCTTTCAGAGAGCGACCGGCATGCCCATTGCAGAGACCATCCGCCCCGTCTTCATGCGCCTGAATGTTCTTTGTTCGCTCATGAACCGCGAGACACCGCCGGCCTATGCTGCTGGCACAGCGGACAAGGATGACGACGGCGACGGCGACGACGACAAACAACTACAACAAGGCTCACCCCCACAGAGATCTGGCGGATTCCGAGTTCCAGCTCATTGGCCTGCTGGACACTTGCATTCGCTTCATCAACCAGGCCAATATCAAAGCCGCTGCGTTCCAAATCGGTATCGAGGATCTTCTGGAGCAAGTGCGTCTGCAGATTACGCCTCGTACGCCTTGGCGTCAGAGGCTCGACCAAATGGTGGAACAGGCAACGCAGAGAAGCACGGCTCTTGACCAGAGCACCTTGCATCGCCTCATGGTCCACTACAAGGTCGTCTACATCTGGCTGCGCGTCTGCGCCACGGCCGGCGAGCAGGCCACCGATCCGTACGTCGCCGACTTTGACGAGCTGATCCGCCACGCCGAGCAGGTTATCAAGCCCAATAACGGCAGCAAACCAACAGAACAGGACCAGCCGCCATTGGCGTCGCTGGACATTCACATTCTCGGGCCGCTATTTTACACGGCCATGAAATGCCGACATGCGGCCACACGGCGGCGCGCTGTGGCCTTGCTGCCGCTCGCCCCACGTCGCGAGGGAATCTGGAATGCGCATTTTGCCCACGCGACCGCGCAACGCGTGATCGAGTTTGAAGAGAGCCTGCTTGACGAGAACGGCTGGCCCGACGAGTCGGTGCGTGTGCATGGTCTTCCGCTGCCCGACGACGAATCCCGTGTCCAGACCGTCGGCGAGAGCCCGCCGTCCAGTCTGCGCAATGACGACCAGAGCATCGTCATCAGCCCCGTGATCCCGGCCACGCTGGAGATCGCGTTCCGGACAAAGCCTTGGGGATTGACGGGGGATTGGCTTTCGACTGACGTGTACATCCAGCCGTGAGGTTTCGTGTTCCGTGCAAGAGTCATATAGAGATGTCATAATGCAGTCATTCAGCACTTCATAAAATGAAACTCCATGGTGTCTCCGGTCATCAGGGTGCAAGTTCTGGCGCTGCAGCACAGGTCAAACATTGCTGCCTATTTCGTATGCGCTTGTCCAATTGCGGTTAGGCAGATACGAGGTTCCAAAACGCACAGCCCTACAGCGGCTTTATGTGGGGCTCGGCTCGTATCTTTCTAACCCAAACGGGAAGTCTGACATTGAAGACAGGACATCAAACGCATTCAGGGACAACCTCCATTTGATATATAATTCGAATGTCTGGCTTCAATTCTCAAAGACTTTCTCATCTTTTCGATATACTCCTTTTGTTTCGACACTCATCACCGACTTCACCATCAACAAAGACCATATCTCTCCCATTCACAGCCATACAGCTTCACTGCGCGTGTACTCTTTCTCCCAGACTGCCCCATTCCAACTGTCATTCACCATGCCCGCCACTCTTTCGACAAATCCATTTGCCAACGGCGCCCTGCGCGCCCTGCAGCTCATCTTTGCTCTCGTCATTTTGGGAACCGACGGTTTTGGTAAGGAGACACCCTTTGTTCCAATTTGGCGTGTACTGGATTATGGGCCTTTCGGGCTTTTCTGACCTTTCTCCAGCTGTCCATGTTTTCCAAGGCCATTCTGTCGAAGACCACTTTTCGTGTTTTGGCGACTATGTCGAACTATGTTGGCGTTCCAGATGCATGGGGTTCCTGCTGTTCTGTGCCGTCTGGAGCATCCTTGTGTCGTCTGCCTGATTCTCGCCAGCGTCTTCTTTGCGCCTCGCCGCCTTACCAGCTACATCTTTCTCGCTGTTGAGGGCATTGCCGTTCTATCATGGCTCGCTGGCTTTGTTGCCAACGGCCGTTCAACGTTGGCACCAGCACCTTGCCCGGCCGAGGAGAACGGCTGCGGCGCCATCATTGCAGCGACTGTCTTTGCTGCCCTCGAGTTTCTTCTATTTTCGATGACGACCACGATGACCTACAAGCTTGTATTGATCCGCCTCACTCGCAGGACATGGTCGAGCCCAAGTCTCTGGCACCGCGTTACCGACATTGTGTGAACGAATGGAGAACACAACGACATAACACATATCAACATCAAGCCGACTATGTACAACGCATTTTTAAACAATTGAGAAATAAATGTGGGAGGCTTAAGACTATCTTCGATAAATCCTTGTTTTTTTTATACAAAGTATGTATACATCAACACTCATCATACCGCCATTAGAACCACTACAAGAGGATGGGAGTCAACAAGGGGAAAAAAACGCATCTCCTTATTATTTTTGTCACCAATTTATATCAATTTTAAGAACATTCTCTAGGATATGCACAGCTGGTGTCGTACCTTACTGCAGAGTTATTCCACTTTCCTTCCCTGTCGGTATAATAGCAGCGAGAGCACCACCAGGAGGCCATGGGAGGCCATCACACCGCCTGATAAAGCGTGCCCACGTAGGCGTTGTAAGACTTTTGAATCTCGCCGACAACAATTGACTCGAGCTCGCGGCCCGACCTCTCCAGATTCAGGAACGCCTGGTGCAGATAGTTCTCCTCCTGGATCTGGCGCTCCAGTTGGCGGTCTGCCACCAGACGCAGCAGATACGGGTCTTGACGGCCCGTAGAAAGCGACGAGTCGAGCTCGGCCTGGCCCAGATTGTCCTGCAGGTTCTTGACAGCCTTCTTCGTCGCATCCATCTCCTTGTCGACGTTGTTGCGGAAATCGCCCGAAATATTCTTGATCTCCTTGATCTTCTGGCTTAGGTCAGTACGCAGACCGGTCAGCGCCAGGATGACGTCCTCCTCGATTTCGCGAGCCTTGACAGCCTCGGCCACAGCTTGCTTGTGGAAGCCACGCAGAATAGAGCGCCGTAACCCTAGCCGTGGCTCGCCCACGGATCAGGGGCTTAGCGTCAGGAGCTGGTATATGGAATGGTTTCGTGTAGAGTTTGTATGTAGATAGATTCTTAGAAGAATCAAGACCCTTTTACCACCAGATCAATTGTATAGCTTCCTCACAGGACAGGAAGTCGTACAGGATCACGGTAATTCGGCACCAGCGTTTACACCGTCATATATACATATATACATGATAATTTTTTCCTTTTTCCCTTTTTGAATAAATAAACAAAATAAAATAAAAGTATGAAGCAACCCAAAACGAAAAGAAAGTCGCTTCCCCCCCAATCAAGTCATATTATGATATTTTTTTTTCAATAGTTGCATAATTTACATGAACAAAATAAAGTAGAGCGTACATGCATCAGATGCAATAGTCGTTGTATTAAACTTCTAGATATGGTATGTGATCGCACAAGCACAGCACAAGCACCTCTTAATGGGCCTGCACCACACCTGCTGCGTTGGCCTGTGCTGCAATACGCGCAATCCACGACTCGCGTTGGTACCGCTCCACGTGGTACTCCTTGGCGTAGCCTATGTTACCGTGTGTCCTAATGGCCCTCTCGGCCGTTTTGAATGCCGCTTCCGAGGCCAAGAACTTGGCCGCGTTGGCATACTCGCCGCCCGCGTAGCCCTCGTCGTACATCCGCACCGCCAGGTACACCACAAGGCGTGCACTTTCCAGCTGTATCCAGCATTCGGTTAAGGGGTGCTGGATGCTCTGGTAGGTGTTAATCGGCTTGGTTAAACACCATACGCTCACCGGCGTACTGGCTGACACGGCGTAGAGCCGCAAAACCTATGCCCAGGGCTTCTGCCGCCATCAGCACGCGTTCAGCGTTTATTGCCGTGCAGAATCATCTTGAACCCGTCGCCCTCGGCATTAAAGCCACCGACAAGATCCTCTGCCGGGATCGTCCAGTCCTCGAAAAAGAGAGCGTTGGTGTCGACGGCGGAGCGGCCCATCTTGGGGATATACGTGATCTGGACAGCATCGCGGTTGAGGTCCGTGTAAAGAGCGAGAGGCGACAGCTGGGCTTGTCCACCTCCTCGATGGGCGTGGTGCGCGCCAATAGCAGAATTTTCTGTGCCATCTGGGCCGTCGAGATAAAGACCTTGTAGCCCTTGGCAATGTAGTAATCGCCCTCGCGTCGCGCCCGTGGACTGCAGCTTGAGCGTATCAAGGCCCGTGTTGGGCTCGGTGACGCCAAAGCAGGCACGTTCCTGGCCCTGGATTAGTGGTGGAAGCCAGCGCTCCTTTTGCGCCGCCATACCGAACTTGGCCACCGGCTCCAGACCGAAAATATTCATGTGCACAGACGAGGCGCCATTCATACACGCACCCGACTCGGCAATGGTCTGCAGCATGACGGCCGCCTCCGAGATGCCCAGGGCCGAGCCGCCAAAGTCCTCTGGCAGGCAGATGCCGAGCCACCCATTGGAAGCGAAATCCTTGTAGAGCTCTCAAGGAAACGTGTGCTCGCTGTCGTGCTCCATCCAGTACTCATCCGGGTACTTGGCCACGATTTTGCCAATGGCCTCACGACCGGATCGCTGCGACTCAGTCCAGTCGGGCAGGTTGACGGGCAAGAAATCGGTGGCCCGGCTGTGGCTTAGACGGCGGCAAGGAGGCCGAGATGGTGATGTATTTTGGCTGCTTGCAATATGGAAGGCTGGAAGCAGAGACTGTGGCCGGTGTCGAATAAGGCTGGGCAAGAAAGTGCCACACGATTGAAGGAGTCTGCCCCGTATTTTTCTAATAATGTAATGCAAATAAAATAAAATTTCAAGTTGGGGCGTTTGGAGAAGTAAATTTTAGGGTTGGGGGCAGCGGAGGTGGTCTGAATTTTGAGTAGTTAAAGAGAAAGCTAAGGAGTTTGAAGATTGTGAGCTTACTAGACTTGCACCGACGTGTGTTGTAAATGCCCGTCATTATTCTCATGTTGAACATCTTTCGGACAGCTGCCGAACTTTTCTTTGTATCGCATTCAAGCCTTAAACTTCATGTCGATATCCTTAAACTTCAGCTATTACCAGTTTTCCTGTTCCGGCACTAAAAACCCCACTTTATTATTGAGCTCAAGACTAATAAATTGTCTAGCCTGCCGGTTACCATGCGTTCACATAGCTCGGGCTTTGCCGAATATGTAACTCTGGCACTAGGTGGGCCTTGAATTATGGTAAGCTGGACGTTGATTATCCACCTTTAAAGGGAAGTGTTTGAGTATATAGGGCGTGTCTTTTACGGCCGATGATTGAATGTAAAGCAGTAGTTTGGTGATAGGGCGACTGCGTAAATGGGATAAAATGCACGAAAATGTTTATAGACTGGTTAGACGACCTGTATAGCTGCCGCACAGAAAGCACAATCATTACCAAACAGTCATGGCAATCGACCACTCATAAGGCCTATTCAGGCTTAACGCTGCCCTCCGCGCCAGTATCCCCTTTACTGTGCCTGCGGGTTAAGTATGGTGGCCACCGTCTGCATCCAGCCCATCGATACCGTCAAGGTACGTATGCAATTTATGGGACAGAGCCAGAATGGAGGCAGAATATTACCTTTCTTTGTGGTACGAAGCATCATCGCTGGTCGTGGTGGCTTCTTTAACTTGTACTAAGGCCTGTCGGCAGGACTCTTGCGTCAGCTAGTCTATGGAACGGCGCGGCTTGGCTTGTTTTCTATATTCGAGCGAAAACTCACCGACCGTGCCGGGAGCAGAATACAACACTCGGTTTCGGCGGTCGGGCACTGGCCGGTCTTGGTGACGGTGCGCTGGCGGCTTTTATTGGCAACCTAACGGAGGTTGCTTTGGTGCGCATGCAGGCCGACACAATGAAACCCCCGAACTGCGCCGCAACTACACCTCTGCCTTTAATGCCCTGGCGCGCATCACCTGTGAAGAGGGCGTACTTGGTTTTTGGAAGGGTGCATCACGACCGTTATCCGGGTTATGTCCACAAACTTTGGGCAGCTGGTTTTTTTTTTAGAGTTAAAGCACTAGATCGAAAAGCATTTTGGTTCAGCCGTCTCGCCACCACTGCGGACGGTGTGTGCGGCTTTCATCGCGGGCCTTTCCGGTGCTATTCTGAGTCTGCCCTTTGATTTTGTCAAGAACACGGCTTTAAAATCAGGCTATGGTAGCCAGTAAAGGAGATTTGCCACTGTACAAAGGCACGTTTGACTGTTTTGCCAAAGTCCTCCGCAGCGAGGGTCCGATGCGGTTTTACCGCGGATTTTGGCCATATTTGATGAGAATTGCGCCTCACTCGTAAGTTCCGCCCAACGTTGCTGCATTGCAAAGGTTCCACCATTAACAGTCACAGTACAATTGCTCTCTTCTTAGCCGACCAGATAAATAGTATGATTACAAGTCCTAGATTTGATAAATGGACATATGTATTTAAAATAGCAACATACATCAAAGACATCAATATAAAACAAAGCGTGCGTCCAACCATATGTTGTATTTAAACGACTTAAACATGTGAGAACTCGGGACCAAATTTAGCTAGCCTTTCTTCCCCATGGGGAAAAGGGATATCGTCAAGGTTAATCCAATCCATTTGGACATGTAAACTGGTGTAAATTTAGAACCCGAAGGGCATGGCGCTCCTTCCAATGTCGGCGTATGCCGAGGTGGAACGGTACGGAAGCCGCTAGCGTGCGGGATGTGGGGCGTCGGGCTCAAGAGCACCGCTGTACGGCAGGAGCGATGCCGAGGTGTATTCAGCTTGTAATGCAATGATTTATCCTACCCGTCGTGTCTTGAAAAGTCACATAATACCAGGTACACAAGCAAGCAGACATGTTACTTCGTGGCGCGTGGTTGAAATGTGGCATTGCAGGACCGTTTTCTTTGCTCCTTTCTTTCCAAAAAAATTAATAAATAAGAAGTCCTGCCTGTACTTAGAAGAGAGAAAAACCGATGACAAAACCGAATAAATATAATAGAAAAAGAGCAAAATCCAAGTGTACTTTTCTGTACTCCGTATGTCAGGCAACAAGTCAATGTAACAAACACCACACGCATGGATAATCACGTGACATTTCTTTGTTCACTTGTACACTCCTTCCACTCTGTCCTAAAAGGGCGATGAAAATGTTCAAAATCCATACTTCGAAATCTCCACCATGTTTTCGCACAAAATACTGTCCACGGCACAGAATAGCAAGTACAGCATCACAATTTATCATTGTTTGTTCAAGCACATCGAGGCACTCCTGGCCACGAACGTGTCCATCAAAAATACATGCACAGCGAATAGTTCTTGTCATAGCTGAACATCCAGCTGAAAACCCCATGACAATAAATGTTCACTTGTAGTTCAACATGCTCATTTCTTCCCCTTCGACAAGTATAAATAAATGACGATGCCCATCTACTCAATCTCATGCTTTTTCCGCTTTCTCTCATCATCACCAACTAACAAGCAAACAAGCCAACAGCCAACAAGCCACAAACGCCTCTTTTGAGAGGCCATTCAATATCAAGTACCTACCCCAGACAAACACGCTCAACATTTGGCGAAGATGTTCGACAGTCTCTTCAAATTCAAGAGCTCCAAGAGCTCCAAGAGCTCGAAGAAGTCCAGCAGCAAGCGTTACCAAGAGCCCACCTACCCGACCAACTTCGAATCCGACTTTGTTATGCGCGCCGGCCAGACGTACGATGCTTCCCAGCGGTTCCAGCCTGACTTCGTGATGCGCCACGGCCAGACGTACGACGCCTGCCAGCCCATCTACGCCAACACCAGCCCATTTGCCGCCCCCGCCCCGCATCCTGAGCCGACCATGCACTTCCCGACGATTGGCAACGCCTTCTTCACAGACATGTCTTCGTCTGGACCTTCTCTGTCCCGCTCCAACGCTGTCCGTAAGCGCTCCACGTCTTCCAGCTACCGTGAGAACAGCGGCTACCCTGCTGCCTCCTTCATTCAGCCTGCTCCGTACCATGCTGATTCGTCGTCTGCCTCGCCTTCTTCGTCTTCTTCCTCGTCCCGTAGCCGCCGCCATGGCCACTCGTCTTCTTCCCAGTCGCACGAGTCGTCTTCGCGACGACACCGCGCTTCTTCTGGCCGTCAGCCGTCTTCCAACCCTGACTGCCAGATCCAGCGGTGGCACACCTGCCGTGAGCAGTGGTAAAGAGTGAAGGCCCTGGGAGCAATTCCCGAAAGAAAGACCAAAAAAAGAGGGAGTAAGTATCGTAGACCCGTAGGCTGCTTGTTTTACCCCCTCGTGAGAAGGCCCTGCCATTTGCTTGGCCTCTATCCACTCCTTTAACATTTTCTTTGTCGTTACAATTTCTTTTGTTCATACACACTCGTTTGAATTTCTTTCCTTTGTCGCCTATTTCGCTAGGCAAGTCCAGATTAAAATAAAACGAAATTTAGACAACAAACAATATACATAAAAATACATAAAAAATACATTTTTGGTAAAACAAAATGCCCCCATTGCTCCCAAAATCACCGTGACATGTAAAACAAGAAAATGAAGATATGGTTCCAAGACTGAACATGTCTATTTGTATTCTGAACCGACGTATTTGTATTGTATTGTTCAGAAATGCTGCGAGCATTAGTTTTTCGATACTGCCTGGGGCCAGCATATTGGAAAATGTTATCCACTCTCCAGGAAAGATAGCGTCGACGAAGCCCCAGAGAAGCACTGGAAAGAGCTGTGAAGCCCCGCCGCTGGAAATAAATCAAGTAGGCCACGACTTGCCTCTCGCAAACATAAAAAGACCAATTTTTTTAAAAAAAATACAAAATGGCCGACGATAAGTACAACACGTGGATGCTAAAGGGCAGCGGCTCTACCGAGAACCTCCAGTATGTCCAACAGACAAGCGCCAAGCTGGGGCCGGACGAGGTCCGCGTCGTGATGCACGCGGCATCGCTCAACTACCGCGACCTTGTGATCGCCAAGGGCAGCCTACCCATGACACAGGCCACACCCAATACAGTGCCTGGCTCGGACGGTGCCGGTGTCGTCCACAGCGTCGGCGCCAACGTCGTGGAATTGCGGCCGGGTGACAAGGTGCTGCCGCACATGGTGCAGGGCGTGTCTGACGATTTCCTGCCCCGCATGGACGCCATCTCGGGCGGTCTCGGCCAAGCTGTGAATGGCACGCTGTGCGAACAGGGTGTGTACCCGGCCGAGAGCATCGTGCGCATGCCCGATAATATGAACTTTGCTCAGGCGGCCACCCTGGGCTGCTCCGGGCTGACGGCATGGAACGCGCTCATGGGCCTGCGGGACCGTGCCGTGCAGGCGGGCGACTACGTGCTGGTGCAGGGTACGGGCGGCGTGAGCATTGCGGCGCTGCAGTTTGCCAAAGCAGCGGGCGCGACCGTGGTGGCGACGACGGGCAAGGGCGCCAACGTGGCGCGGCTGACGGCATTGGGCGCGGCGCACGTCATCAACTACAAGACGGACGCCGACTGGGGCGTGACGGCACGCAAGCTTACGCCCGAGGACGTGTTTTGACCACATTGTCGACGTGGGTGGGGATGCGACGCTGGGCCAGTCGTTTGCGGCGATCCGCACAGACGGCGTGGTGTCGTGGTGGGTGTGCTAGGCACAGGCGCAAACAAAGTGGATGCGATGACGGCTCTGTGGTCGGTGTGCGTTGTGCGCGGTGTGCTACTGGCTCCAAGAACATGTTCCGGGACATGGTGGCCTTTTGTGAGAAGCACAACGTGCAGCCGGCGCTCGACGACGAGACGTACAGCCTGGCCGATGCCCAGAGGCGTACCAGCGCCTCGAGAAGCAGCAGCACTTTTCAAAGGTCGTTATCAAGATCCAGTAGAGAAGCTGTTACGACTTTGCGCAAGAAATGAATTTAAATGTGCATATCAATAGTTACAGGTATCCAAGAGTTCGCAGCTTAATATGCTACGCCTATGAGACTCGAGTTCAAAGCATTTTTCATTTTCGGATGCAAGGAAGCCACACCCTCTCAGTGTGAAACCAAGCGCCCGCAATCCCTGCCTGTTCTTATTCTTGATCAAAAGAGTGACTGCAGCAGTAGACCCCCCGCACAGACCAATAAATCAGGCACAAATATGGGGTATTCGCAAAGGTAGGATTCATCAACAGATAAAATCCCTCTTCTAAAAAGAAAACAAAAGGAGGACCATGATGCCTTAAAACTGCCGCCAATGCTTTAGTCTGACCAGTTCCATCTGGAGTTCTTCCATGTACGGATCCAAAAAGTAGGGGAGCTCATATTTCCATCGCGAGCCCTTGTTGCCGCCCATGCACGCCGTCGTGTACTCCCAGTACTCAGGGAACCAGCCGGCGTTCTCCCAGCCGATGATGCTCGTGACCTTGGTGCCAGACACGATGATGTTCCAGGGCTTGAGATTGCCGTGCGTGAACACGGGTCGCGGGCTAACGCCTCCTGGATGTCGACCACCCCTCCATGTCTGCCCAGTCCTCCTCGTTGATCCATGGCGGACGGTCAACAATGTCGGGGTGGAAGTGGTCGCGGATCCACCAGTGGAAGTCCTCGACCGTCTCAAAGGGCCCACAGCGAGGCGCATTGTAGTGCTGCCTGTGGCTTGGAATCGTGCCGCCGACGCAGCTATAGACGCCCATGACCGTATCGCGGGGAATGGGGATCGCGCGCATATTGTCTATGATGGACCGTAGCTGGGCGAAGATGGTGAGAAGATCCTCGCGCGAATAAGTCCAGTACGCTTGGCGAGAGTGATGCCCTGGGACGCTCCATGACAATGTAGGCGGCGCCCTTGCGGACAAATGAGGCGCAGACAACCGGGACGGGGACGCGAGTGTAGGCAGCCAGATACTGCAGCGTCTTTGCTTCCGTGAGATGGCCGTAGCGGTCGCGCTTGACCATCCAGTGGCGAGAAATGGGGATGCCGGGCACCTGGCCGGGCTGAACAAGCGGGCGCTTGTATTCAGGGCGACGCGGACAAAGGCGCGAGTGAGGCGCGTGTCATTGATGGCCAGCTCCTCGTAGCCAACGTGCTCCGCCTCAATGTCGTATCGCCCTTCCTCGTAGTCCATTTGGCGTGGGATGGATGTTGTGAGAGGTGGCCTCGTTGCTTGGAGACAGACGGAGATTGAGATGCAGTGCAGAGTGGTGGGAGCCATCGCCGTGCCCTTTAAGTACGGCACATAATATTCACGTATATCTACGCGAAGTATCAGCATTCAGCATTCCCATCGCCAGAATATGGATGAGTGTGGAATTTGCCACGGCGCTGACTTCAACGGCATGTTGGCGGGCAGAAAGGCCGTTGGTGGTATCTAGAAGGAAGGACACGCCGTCGGAGCCACTGGGCAGCCGTGTTCGATGGCTTACAATGGGCGTTGAGTAGAGGGAGTGGCTCGGAGCCCGGCTGTCGTCCAGAATTTAAGCTCTTACGCTCAGACGTTCTCCACCATCTCGTCAGCCTCGCTGCGGGTATCTACCGTCGGCTCTTGGCAGGCACATCCTAGATGGCCAGCTCCATGGCCCGTTACTACCCCGTGTCTCTCGTGCGCAGAAGAAGAAACAACAGCCCTGTCAGTGTCTTTGTCATCTTGGCTTTTCAGCCACAGCTGCCGGAGCAAATGGAACGCACGGCGCCGCCCTTCGTCGTTTTGACCGTAACAATGTCGCCAAAAATAGGTCTACACTGCGAGATCGCGCACCGGCTTTGTCATTTGATTGTTTTGTCTTCCTTCATTCGTCCTTCTTCATCGCCGATGAAAGTCTCCTCTGAGGGCGACGGTCTGCATCCGTCCTGCGGCGCGCTGTTGGTCGCGCCTGCCCATCTTGGTCTACCGCTACCATCGGCGATGAATGATGACCCACACATTTTTGTCTAGCGCGCTAGCAGCCTAGCTCAGCGGGTCCCGCGCCCCATTGACTATTTCTGGAGGGGCAGTAGCACCTGACGGGGCTTGTCGGGCCTGACGTCACTTTCTTGATCGCTCCTTCCGGCGCCCAGGACACACGGCCGCAGTCGAAGTCGACGAAGTCCCGGGACTTTGCTGCAAAACAGGGCAACCGCACACAAGCTGTAATTTGACGAGACCTCAAAAGCATCGCTAATCCACCAGGAGACAACACGCAGACCCGGACCGAGATCTGGACCCAGGCACGTGGACCGAGGACGGACGGCCCCAAAAAGAGAGCCACAAGAGACACGAGAGACACGAGAGACACGCTGCGACACTCCCGACGACATCCTCGCCAGCATCTACATGGCATCCGACGGCCAACCGGCCAACCGGGCAGCCTCGTCCCAGGGTATCATGACCACTGCCGAAGCATCGCCTATCTCACCGCCCACAGCACTGTCCTCAGCATTGTTTTCATCGCCAAGGGGCCGCCCACGGCTGCCTGCCAGTTCTGCCCCTCCCTTTCCGGAGGCGGCACCCGCTCCCTCGCTGCTGGCGGCCCATTTCCAGCGAACATCACGCAAGCCCGATGCCACGGCCATCTTCCGCGACTACCCCGACGTCGATACGGCCGCCATTGCCGCGTTCCACCGCCAGCTGCCGCACTACGCCGCCACGCCCTTGCGAAGCCTACCCTCGATTGCCGCTGATGTTGGAGTGAGCCATGTCCTGCTAAAGGACGAGTCGGACCGCTTTGGGCTGCCTTCGTTCAAGATCCTAGGTGCCTCGTGGGCCGTGTACAAGGCCCTGGCCAAGGCTGTGGGGCTCAACACGACAAATCCCGATGGCACGCCGCTGTCCCTCGAAACACTTGCTTCTGCCGTGCGTGCCTACAACGACAAATGCCTCCGCGGCGACGGCTTGCGCCCCCTGCATATCTTTTCCACCACCGAGGGCAACTGGGGCCGCGCTCTGGCTCGCATGGCGCGCTATGCGGGCGGCGTGGCCTGTCGGCTCTACGTGCCCGCCTTTATGCCGCAGTCGACGCAGGACATTTTGACACGCGAGGGTGCCGACGTGCGCGTCGTGCCCGGTGGCAACTACGACGACTGCATAGCCGTGGTGCGTGCCGAGGCTGACCGCGACTCGTCCGCACTGCTGCTGCTCGACGTCGGGCTCGAGGGCTACGAGGAGGTCGCCCAGTGGGTTGTGGACGGCTACAGCACGATGCTGGTCGAGGCAGATGAGCAGGTGCGCGAGGCGACGGACGGCCGCGCCGCCACGCACGTCATTGTGCCTGTGGGCGCTGGGTCCGTTGCCCAGGCCGTGACGGCACATTACCGCAAACAGGCCGAGGACCTCATCAAGCACGAAAATTACAGCAGCGAGGACAATAGCAGCAGGGGCAATAGCGGCAGCCACATGAAGGCCCACCCGACGAGCCACGCCGAGGCCATCTGGGACGGTCGCGAGCAGCTGCCCAGCAAGCTCCGGAGGCGGACGGCCGTGCTGGCCGTCGAGGCAGACACAGCAGCCTGTCTACGGGCGTCTCTGGCAGTGGGCCGCCGCGTCACGGTGGCCACGGCCGACACCATCATGTGCGGCCTCAACTGCGGCACGCTTTCCCAGACCGCGTGGCCCATTCTGCAGGCGGGCGTGGACTACTGCGTGGCCGTGTCCGATCGGCAGGCCCACGTCGCCGTGCAGCAGCTGTGGAACGTCGATGAGCGTGCCATTGTCGACGATGGCGAGGTGGCCACCAAGTCGGTCGAGGGAGGGCGGCCGGGCAACAAGAACGGCAGCAACCGCACAAAAAAGCCACGGGTGATTGAGGCGGCTGGCGCGGGCGGCGTGGCGGCGGGGCCTTGCGGTGCAGCGACGCTGGCAGGGCTGCGCAAGATGTGCTCCGAGGCCAGAGACGTGCTCAAGCTCGACAGCGATGCTGTGGTGGTGCTTTTCTGTACGGAAGGTGCACGTGAGTATGCCGTGCCGTTTGTGTAGGCAGTGTGTGGGAAGGACAAAACGAGGGAGAAACTTTGCACAGGGGCGGGTTTACGAGCCGTCTCGCCCTGGGATGGGACCGCCTGAACGACCGGCTGCGGTTGACGCAGATTACCCAAACTCGAAACAGCGGAGAAGGTGGCTGAGAATGGGCGAACATGGGATGTTGCCGTCATTTTTGTGCAAGCTCCTGATTGAACCGGAAGAGAGTGTGCCTGATACATGGAGAGGCGCGCCAAAGAAAGCTGAAAATCGAGAAAAGAGGAGAGAAAGGTTGGGTAATAAAAAGGGCAATAATAAGGGAGCTGGCTCGTCTCCACGTGATAACTGACCAAGTATTCAGAGGTTGGAGTGGCAGAGGGTCCGTGTGGTTCATTGGACTTTGGTTGACCTGGGGTCTGGTGATACTATTTTGGAGCTTGTTCTTGTTTTAAATGTGCCGTTTGGGATTTCTTTTCTTTTCTTGTTTGCTTCACATTGTTATGTTCCATTGGGGCTCGATTCATTTTGCATTTTCTTCTCCCTTTTTCCATCTTCCTTCATCGTTGTATTTTGTTCTGGATCTCTTCTTTTTCTTTCGCATAGATACCAATTGATCTCTTGAACCTGTTCACACACCCTTGCCTGCGCACTGCAACACGCAATGACAGAACCCAGCGACTTTACGGAGGAGGAGAGGGCTCTCTTTGACCGCCTCAACATTGGCAAGGCCGGTGGTCTGCCCTTGCCCTCCTTTATTCGCCCCAGCGATGTCATCGCCCAGGCACGCCCAATGACCGATGCCATCTTTGACGACTGGACGGCCCTCCAAAAGCTCGTCCCTTCACACGAGACGCTCTTGTTGGACCGCTGGAAGAGCCTGAAGAAGCGGAAGCGGCGGACCTGCTGAAAAGTGCTTGGACCGAGGCAGCAGCCGCCACGGCTAGTGCAACTGACGACAAGGGGAGCCCTGCCTACCCAGCTACGGACATGCCCCTGCCGCATCGTCCCGACCTGGTGGCATGGCGCCGGCGCGAGCGTGAAAAGGGCCAGCAGCTCAAGGATGGCAGCAGCAGCAACTCTTTTGCCGCACCCGAGAACCTGGTGACGCTCCTCGACTGGACGGCCGACGACCGTGCTGCTTTCCTGTGGCCGCACATTAGTCTCGACGACCTCGCACACCGCAACACGCGCGCACTGTGGCTGTTGGCAACATCGCGTGCTTCGGTCCCGCCAGAAGCGTTTGCTGCCACCGACCTTGATACCACACGGCTGGGCAAGGCGTGTCTCGCCCTGCTGCCGCGCTACCTCAACCAGTACTCCATGCTGTTCAGTGACCGGACGACGCCCGAGATGTATGGCCAGCTGTACACCTGGGAGGCTTTGGAGGCGCTGACGGCGAAAAGCGGGAGTGGAGGTGATGATGACAATACGCCCGGGAGCGACTCGTTTGCCGCACGAGGCACGCACCCAGGCGAGGGTCTGTGGATCCTGACGATCCAGGCACGACTGTATCGCTTCCTAGTGTTGTCTGTGCGGGCGGTACTTGGCAGTTCTGTCGATACTAGCAATGGAAACGGCGAAGGTGCTGGGGCCGAAAAGACGTCTGGTCAACGATCGGCTTTGGAAGAGGCAGCGGCGCCGTACACAGACGGCCCTCTTCGCTCGTTGGAGACTGCATACCGTGTTCCACCCACTGCTATTGATCTGCAAGCCCTGCTCGATGTGGTGTATGCCAAGGTCTTTGAGACTGAGGACCACGTCTGGGCGCTGCGTACAGATCCGGCGTACTTTCGCGCCACCCTACAGGACTGGGCGTCCACCGCAAAGAGCGACTGCCTGAAATGGGCAAAGAGCCGACCGATGCGGCACAACACGCACCGGCAGTCATCAACGCTGCGTCGTCGACGCCTGTCTGCGCCGCGCTCTCGAGCAGGCCGAGACCTGGAACCTCCTGTACACCAAAGTGAGCCTGCTGGCACAGCAAATGGAAAACAATGCGGAGACAGTGGCTGAGGCGGCACAGTCTGCCGCCCGGGGACAAACAGGCAAGCTGCCCCGGGACGTGCTGCTGTCGTTTTATGCGCTGTACTACACATCCGCAGCTTTGAAAATGAGCCGGTTGGTCTGCTGCAGACGGGCGCCTTCTCGTCGCCGTCGCTGAAAAAACACTACCGGCTCGAAGAGGAGACAGCCAAAGACGGCACCACCAAGATGGTCGTTGTGGCTGCGGAGGGAACAGATGCACCGCCCGTGGTGGGCGACGAGAGCAATGGCCACGGTGCGTGGGATCTGGCGCAGGCCCGCGCTGTAGCCATCTGGGCCCTGACCGGTCTGCAGGACGACGCCACCCGTCAGCTTTCGGGAGACAGACGCTGCTGGACGAGCTCGAGACGGCGGTCCGCACACTGCGCGAGGCGGGCAATGAGGTGCTGTCGCCCTGGGTCACGGACCACGTGGCCACGCTGGCTCTGTATGCACGCTGCACGGCCTTGCTCGAGCGGTTCCAGCCGTGGGCCGCAGCATATGACCAGACCGTGCAGCACGACACGGAGATCCGCGACATTCTGACCATGGACTTCCACATGTCCATGGGCAAGCTGCGTGCGCTCCTCGAACACTCGCTCGGTGTATCGCCGCCATCTTTTGTCGTAGGTTCCGAAGAGGAGACCAAGACAACAAATGCGGCCGAGGAAAAGCAGCTGGCGGCGTTCTGGGCCACTGTGTACCTTGCCCCTCGAAGAACACAAGCGTTGACAACCGCGCCTTAAACAGATGCTGACGCAGTCGTTTGGAGACGAGGGCAAGACAGCAGAGGCCACGGAAAAGGCGGTCCACGATGCGGCGCGTGGTGACCGCCGCGTCGTCGACCGCCGCGCTGTGCGGGTGTTCCGTGCACTGTTCCATGATCCTGCTGCACCGCCAGCGGCGGCAACAACACGCCGGCCACTCTCACGTGGCCGGATGTCATCCATGCTCTCAAAGTGGCTGGCTTTGGTGCGGAGCGGCTGTATGCATCGGCATGGCTGTTTGTGCCTGGCCAGGTGGCCAAGATGGCGGCCATTGTCGCGGCTGCAAAGGGAGCTCCGAGCGGACGGCGGATCGGGGGCAGGGCAGCCAACGGCAAAGCTTCGACAAACGCCTCGGCCGAGTCTGTTCCACGAGCCCATGGCTGGAGGCACGGGTGATGGCGGGTCGACGAAGCTCACTCCCGGGGAAGCAAAATGGATCGGCAAGCGGTTGAGCAAGGCATATGGCTGGAACGTGTCGACGTTTGTGGCCGAGTAGGGGTAACAGAAAGACAAACAAAACGGAATGAAAAAAAGGAGTGAATGAACCAAAAGAAGATGGCTCGAGTCTATTGCGCTGCATTTTCAAGACACAGAAAAAGTAAGAAACAAAAAGTAAAGAGAACCAAAGAATCCCAGTAGAACCGACTGCCGTCGCAATCAATTGATGCGCATGCCCAATATACAAAAAAAAATATGAAGATGATCAGCAAGTTCAAAGAAGAGTCTACTGCCAAAACGCCATACCCATAACAAGCGACAAAGAAAAAAAGCAACGAGGAAAGAAAACAAAAAAAAATCTCCTGGCTATGCAAAGGCGCCCACAATGGCCATTAGCGTCGAGCCAGCCACGACCGACAAGAACGCCTGCGTCCGCCGCCGGCCGTGCAGCGTCTTGTAACTCTTTTCCGTCAAAAAAGTCTTCGGCCAGCAGCTGCACGAGACCCGCAAACAACAACAGCCCGCTCGAGATGGCGTTCATTGATGCCGACCATGAGCAGGCCCGTCTGGCTCATGGGATCGTACAGGTTGTGGACCAGGAGGCCAATGGCCTGGCCAATGGGTGTGGTGGCGCCGTAGGCGAGGACCATGAGCCAGGGCTGGTACGAGGCGCGCGGGAAGTGGATGGCGGCGATGCGGCTGCCGAGCGCGAGGCCCTCGAAGCACTGGTGGAAGGCAATGGCCACCAAGAAGACGAACAAAGGCGGGGCCCGTGGCCACGGAGAGGGCCATGCCTATGAAGACGCTGTGGAACAGGATGCCGGCCTCGAGGAGCATGCACTGCAGCATAAGTCGTTTCTGTTCTTCGGCGCTGGGCAAATGCGGCGCAACAGCCTCGCCGTGGCTGGTTCCGAGGCTTCTTTCGTGGGCATGGCCCGACGCCGGGTCAAGCTCGTCGAGGTGGAGGGCAAGGTCGTTGGACTTCGGCATCGCTGTCGTCATCGTCGTCGTCACCGTCGTCATGGGCGCCGTCTTCGCTCGAGTGTTTCTTCTTGGGGAACCCATTGCCGGCACCATTTCTGCCGTTACCGGCCGGTAAGGGAGAAGACTCGGGAAGAGGGATGCACCAGCCATCAGGCCCTGGCCTTCGCTGTCTGCAATGCTGTCGAGGGCGATGTTGTCTGGCCGGAAGCTGGATCCGCGCCGGGCGGCCAAGCTGCTGGGATGTTGGAGGTGGCTGCCGCCGTCGACGAGCTGCGCTCCCGTCCGGCATGATCATCCGTGTCGACTTCCTCCCACATGTGCGAGTGCGAGTGGCCGGCACCGCGGGTGGTCAGGTAGGACTCGAGCCAGACGACGCTGATGGCAAAGGCCATGGCGATGAGGCCAGCGAAGGTTCGTAGCCGCGATTAAAAAAGGGCGGGAGGCAAGGGTCGGTGAGCGACAGAAGGCGGTCGGGAGGAGGTGGACGAAAGGCGGTGGCGATGAGGACGCCGGTGCCGAAGTGCTGGCAGAGAAAGATGACGTTGCTGGGCCGCATGCCGCTGGTGCGCGGCTGAAGAGGGGGAAGCCACAGGCTGACGGTTAGCTAAGAAACGTCGAACAAACGAGCGCAGCGAGTTTGGGGGAAGGGCGAGTGTGGAGAGAGACAAAGCGAGCGCAGCCAAGATCCAAAGACATACCTAGTGTGCTGATGGTGAGGATGAGGAAGAGGGCAAAGACGTGGAGGCCGGTCTCGTAGTTCCCGCGCTTGCCGGAGCCGCATTCCGGGCCGGGGCATGTTGCTGTCGGGGTCCTCGCCGCCCATGCGGCGGGCCAGCTCGGCGCGGAGGACATGGTCGAAAGGGAGGCGAAGTCGTCCATGGCGGCGGTGCTCGACGGGGTGAGGTTCGCGATGGTGGTCGAGAACAAGATCAAGGGGAGTGAGGAAGAAGGGAGGTCCAGAGGGCAGAAACACGGGAAGACAGATGTCGAAAGCGGCAAGCGCGACCGAAGGAGCCTAGCGCCGATGTGCGGCGCAGCTCCAGGGAGTTTCCAGGAGAGTTTCCTGGGGCAGACTTGAGGGTCTGGGAAGGCTCGGTAGAGCTTTGTGCCTGTAAATAATGGACTTTTACAGTGGAGACGACACGAAAACGTGCTCTTCTTGGCGCCAAATGCCCCTGGAAAAGCAAGGTGCATCATAGCGCCGGCAGTGATTTCTCCTTTATTACGAGACAGTATTGAGGCATGGCCAGCCCTTGCTATTCCCTTTGCTTTTTTAGTGGATTGTTAAGATGTGACCTTGCTGTGCATTTAGTGAATTTCTGGGCAAATTCGCTGCCGGTAGTTTGATATTTTTACAGTGCATCCATCCCTGCCAAATCACCACTTCTCTTTGACCTGATTCCCCTTGACCCCTTGCATCTCCCTCATGCCGCCTTTGGCACTGTTGTCGCCCACGGGTAGTCCGCCGTCAACGGAGCGCCATTATTGTGCCGAGGTTGTTGTAGTCGTGCGTCGGTGTTGTGTTGAAAAAGATCTTCTCGACAAACGGAGAACCGCGGTGCTGTTTTCATGTCTTCATTAGCATCGGATCACGACTTTTTGGGGGGGGCTTTATTTCTCCCACACGCCAAGGCCTCACTTACAATCCGCTCATGTTCGCAGTGCGCGCCACTGCGCACACTCATGCCGATCTTGTCGCCCACGCCGAGCCAGTCGTACACCACCTTGGCCGCCGGGTAGACGACCAGCGCCGTGGCCTTGCTGTTGGTGAACTGTCGCCGGTGCCCTGGTCGATAATGAGGGCGCGCGGCGCAATGGCGGCGCCAATCGTGTGGCGCGTCGTACGGCAGGTTCTCGC
>JADMNF010000195.1:0-64468 GCA_016097085.2 Sporothrix curviconia | reverse complement strand
GTGCAAGTTTTGCTATTTCGCAGACAAACAGGAGGTTAGCCACCGAGGCTGTTATCTCACTGACAATCGGACTACAGCTTGTTTGGCTGGTGCCGTGGCTCATCTGGCTGCCTTATGCTTTTGAAAAGAAACGAGGTTGGGTAAAAGTCGAGCATCAATATTGGGCCAATTTGTGACGCTGCCACTGGCTTGCCGCTGCTGCGGTCATGCCTGCCGTGGACTGTGTCGCCAAATATGGAAATGTCAATACCCTGGACAAAGCTTTCCAAGTTCATGATAAAAATCACAACACGCTCGCTTCACGTCCGCTTCACGCCCGCTTCACGCCCGCTACACACTCGCTACACACTCGCTACACACTCTGCCAGGCATCTTGCCGTGCCCAGCCGGCAAAACTTGGTTTGGATCTGCATGCTCTCGAGCACGCGCTGCTTGATGTTGGGATCCGCAATATCAACACCGACAAAGGCGCCGTGCGTGCTCGTAAAGTCGTGGTGCTTGAGGATGGCCCACATGGCAAACACCTCCTCGCCCGACAGCGGGATCATGTTGGGGATGCTCCACATGAACGCAAACGAGTTTCATTCCGGCCGGACGCCCCCGTGGCGTGCCCAGCGCGTCCGTCGCCCAGCTGCCCAGGCCGGCGGGCGTCGTCACCAGCGGTGTCGGCAATGAGCAAGTGGCTGCCAAACAGCAGCACCTGGCTGCCGGGAAAGTGGCCACCAAGGCGGATGGCCAGCGCTGTTGACTCTCCCCGGGGACGCAGACGGGCTGCACGTCGTCTCCGTCCCAGAATACCTGTGCGGCGACTGCTGCACGGTCCATGCGCGGTCTTCGGCACGGAGGTAGACGGGGCAGTCAAACGCTGCGGCCCACTCGACATGCGACGAGTAGTAGTGCGGGTGCGAGATGACAATGGCCTGGAGGCCGCCCAGCGCACGGATCCGCGCTACCGTCTCCTCGTTGATGAGTGTCAGACAGTCCCACAGATGTTGCCGGCCGGCGTGCGCACGAGGATGGCACGTTGTCCAATGGCCAGTTTGGGCTCCGAAGCGATACTTGTCAGTCGCTCGTCACCGCCGTGGCCGCGTGGACACATTGCGGTAGCCACGGCGCACCTCGGCCATGGTGATGAACGACTGGCCGGCTGGTGGCGTGAACTGCCGAGGATCGTCGCAGATTCGGCAGGTGGGCAGCGCGGCGCGGTCGGTGACTGGGAACTGCGTGCCGCATGCTGTACAGACGAGGTAGTCATCTGTCGCGTGGGGATCGTAAGCCGCCATGGTGTGATGCGTAAAGATGGGCGTTGTCGTGAGCTTTGTTTGATGTTGATATCTTGTCTTCTTTTGATATTTTGGTATCGAAGCTTTTCATCTGCCAAGCAAAGAGGGAGGCCGCTGGCATGTCCGTTTAAAAGACATCACGGGCACGGACGTTGAGAAACGAAGCCCTAGATAAAGGACAGGCGGACTTGGCCGACGCTTTCTTGGGCTAAACGTTAACACGATGTCACGGGCGACTGTGGGATGGCCTCTGTTGCGTGCGTGCAGCTATCGCGATAAGCACTTGGAGCTACCCCCACTCTTGCACCCTTGGCTCCAGGCTGTTGGTGGCGCGCTGTTCGCCAGGCACGAAAGGGGCAGCTGTGACCAACGACACCGCGCCAACTTTTTTCTGCCGCACCTGCTGTATCTGGTAGCACCCCGCTATAGCCACGGCAAACAAAGCACATCCAGCGTTCACAGCATCACCACATCTCGAAACACAAACGAAAAGGAGGTCAGCCACAGACGAACTGCCTTGCTTGGCAGCCAAAATAGTATGCCAACTGCAGCTAGCAGCCTCTCTAGCCCTCTACAAACTTTCACGAGCACTATCTTCACCCCCGCAATCGCCAGGCCATGAGCTTCGCCATCGAGGTGCCCGGCGCGGCCGTTCCGCTGAACCTGCCGGATCTCTGCAAGGCACTGCAGGCCGGAAACTCGAGTGACCACAGCCAGCGGCAGGCTGCGTCACAGCAGCTCGACGAGTGGCAGACACACCAGACCTTCTTTTCGTCATTACAGGTGCGTCCCCCCTCCTCACTCTCCCACTCCCCACTTACGATCTTGAATGCCTTCGCCCAGTAGCTAACCCCCCTTCCTCCCTCCACTCCAGAGCATTTTCCTCGACCGGACACTCCCGTACGAAGTCCGTTTCCTCGCGATTATCCTGCTCAAGAATGGCATCGACAAGTACTGGCGCAGTGCGGCGCGCCTCAAGGGCGGCCTGCACCGGACGAAAAGGCCCTGATCCGCTCGCGGCTGTTCCAGGGCACCGTGGGCGAGCCCAACCCCGTGCTGGCCCTCCACAATGCACTGGCCACGGCAAAAATTGTGCGCGTCGACTACCACAGGACTGGGCCACGGCCTTGCCCGACCTTGTGGTGCTGCTGCGCAGCCTCAAGGACATGGACCCGGCGGTCTCCACGGGGCACTGCTACTGCTGCTGCGTGTGATCAAGGAGTTGAGCACGGCCCGCTTGCGGCGCGTCGCAGACGGCGCTGCAGCACATTGCCGAGGAGCTGTTCTTCTTGCTGGACGAGATCTACCAGACCAATACGGCGGTGTGGATCGCCTACCTGAACGAACACAGCAATGGCGGCGGGCAGAGCATGGACCAGAACACATACCAGCGAATGGTCATTAGCTTCGCCGCACTCAAAGTGCTGCGGCACCTGACGATCAGCGGCTTCGAGTTCCCACACCGGTCTGAGATAGTCACCAAGTTCTGGTCGGTAACGCAGATGCAGTTTATGCAGCTCATAGGCTTCTTCAAGACGTCTGGGGGCAACAGCAACAGCAGCATCAGCGAAGCCAACAGTGGCAACGACAGCATGGACCTGGTCGCCAAGCATCTGCTCAAGTTTGCCAAGCTGCACCTGGACATGAGCGAAGCGCACCCGGCCAGTTTTGCGGCATTGCCCGCGTCCGTCGACATGGTGGGCGTGTACTGGAACCTCGTGGACGATTTTGCTGTGGAGTACATCCGGTCGGGTGGCTTGCGGCAGACATCGTCTGGGGGTGCCGGCAGTGGCGGCAGCGGCGGCGAGTCCAAGTCGGCCAAGTTCGAGGGCCCGCTTTCTGGAGCGACTGGCGCTACGTGGTCTCTTGCTGCTCAAGAGCTGCATCCAGATCATCACACAGCCGCTGCAAACATTCAAGTACCGCAGCGCCGAAGCACAGAAAGACCAGAGCGAAGGCGTGCAGCGGATCAAGACGCAGCTCTTTACCGACGATTTCATCCTCAAAATGGTCAACACGATCATCACAAGCTGTTCCACTTCCGGCAGTCGGACCTCGAGGCGTGGGAAGAAGACCCGAGGTGTGGGAGACGCAGGAGAGCGAGCTGGGCGCGGCATGGGAGTGGCAGGTGCGGCCGTGCGCCGAAAAGGTCTTTCTGAGCCTGCTGATCCACAACAAGCAGCTGCTGGTGCCGCCGCTGCTCAGCTACTTCCAGCAGGCAATGAGCACAGACGCAGACTTGCTGACCAAGGAGGCTGTGTACACGGCCATGTGCAACGCGTCGGTGGCCATGGCGCGTCGTTTGACTTTAACGCGTTTGTGCACTCGACCCTTGTCAATGACGTGCAGGTGCAGGGGCCCCTGGCCAAAATCCTGCGGCGCCGTGTAGCCATCCTTCTCGGCTCGTGGGCGTTTTACGAGCTGCCAGAAGAGTCCCTCAAGCTGGTGTACTCAATGTACGCACACCTGCTCAACAAGGCCGACCCGGCCAACGACGAAGTCGTGCGGCTGACGGCGGCGCGCCAGCTCAAGGCCACGGTAGACGATTTCCAGTTCCGGGCGGTCGCGTTCGAGCCGCATGCTACCAGCGTGTTTTCCGCTATGATCGAACTGCTGCAGGAAGTGGAGAGCGACGAGACCAAGCTGGCCGTGCTGGCAACGATGCGCACGTTTATCGAGCGCATGGAGAACCATTGCGGGCCAGTTCAGCGACGGTGTGGTCAACGCTCTGCCGGCCATCTGGGAGTCGGCGCCGGCTGACACGTTCATGATCAAGCAGGCTGTGCTGACGATCCTGTCGACGCTGATCATGGCGCTGGGTGCGGCGTCGCAAAAGTACCATGGGCTGATCCTGCCGCTCATTGCCGACGCGATGAACCCGGCGTCGCCTGTGCACCAGTTTTTGTTTGAGGAGGCCATTGAGCTGTGGCACAGCATCATGAACCAGTCCTCGCCACCCCTGGCCCCGGAGCTCGTCGCGTTGCTGCCTCTGGCGCTGCAGGTCCTCGACTATGACTCGCAGCTCGTGCAGGCGTCTCTCGAGATTGTCAACGCCTATATCATTCTGGCGCCGGAGTCCGTGCTCGCAGACACGTACCGGCGGCCAACACTGCAGGCACTTGCGGGTGCCATGGAGGCGCGCAAGTGGGAGCTCGTCAAGGCCGCCACGACGAGCGTGCAGAACCTGGTCCGACAGGCACATTTGCTGGGCAGTACCGAGGGCCTGGCTGTCGTGGTGCGCGACCTGCTCGAGATTGGTCTGCTGCCGCGCATGCTCGAGCGGCTGCACGGGCAGTGGGAGGCTCGGCAGTCCACGGGGCCCAAGGCCAAGCCCAGTCCTATCAAGCCGACGACGCTGGTCGAGTACGTCTTGATCTTGAGCCGCATCGCACTGGCGGACCCGCATACGTTTGTCGACGTGCTGTCGACGGTGAGCAGCAACAGCAACGTGGGCGCCATGTGGCCGTGGCTGGCCTCGGAGTGGTTCGGCAGCTTCGACGCCATGGGCAACCCCGAGTACCAAAAAGTGGCGAGCATGGCACTGACGCGGCTGGCCGAGGTGCAGACCGTGCGTGGCAGCAACCTCTCGTTCCAGGAGCTCGTGCTGGGCCGGCTGCAAGAGTACTTTTCCATGTGGACAAGCACGGTCATGGAGGCCCAGGCGCCGCATCGCTGCCCGACTGCTTTCGTGTGGCCCGACGGTGCACCGGCCGCGACCGAGTGGGACACGCCGCTGTCCACGGCCGAGAGCGCGTTTGCGGCCAAGGACCCGCTGCACACAGAGACGCTGTATGCGTTCATCGTGCTGCGGCTGCAGGACTTGATGGCGCGGGCGGGCGGTGAGCAGGCATTCGAGGCCAACTGGATGGTCAATGTGGACCGCGACGTGCTGGCGGGCTTCCGGCGGCTGACGGAGCCACCGTCCGAGGTGCC
The DNA here is from genome assembly GCA_016097085.2 of Sporothrix curviconia. Lineage (NCBI taxonomy): Eukaryota > Fungi > Ascomycota > Sordariomycetes > Ophiostomatales > Ophiostomataceae > Sporothrix > Sporothrix curviconia. The sequence continues at coordinate 59,252 of JADMNF010000195.1, read as the reverse complement.
TGACCAACAACGCGTGGACTGGTGATGGGAGGATTTGGGGGGCGGGTTGCACTGTACGGACTGACGAAATAATGATAATCGAAAATATAGCCATAGAGCCGAATGGGAAAATACATCAAATAATAAATACAAAAAACCAATGGGCACTGTCCGGTAGCCGTCTGTCTTGATTTTTTGCCTACTGAAGGGCATTCATTCTATATTAAAAAGAGATCAAGAGAGTCGTGAAAATACGCCAACCCCTCCCCCCTCATCTTACAGCTTGCTCTCCGCCTCCTGGGGATGCCCACGACGACCTTGCCCCACGTCTCGCGGCCGCCCAGAGCCTTGAGCGCGGCCGGCACGCGGTCCAGCCCCGAAAACGTCTCGTCGGTAAACACCGTCGGCCGGAACGCGCCCCGGTCAATGAGCTGGCGCAGACCCTCCCAGACGCGCGGGATGGCCTCAGTTTCCTTGAGCGCGTACGCGCCCCAGTGGATACCCACGAGGCTAATGTTCTTGAGCAGCACCTTGTTCATGGCCACGGCCTCGATCTTGCCCGCGGCAAAGCCCACAATCAGGATGCGGCCGTTCCACGCCGTGCACTTGGTGCTGCGGTCGACCATGCCCACAGGGTCGTACACAATGTCGACGCCGCGGCCGCCCGGGGTCAGCTTGCGCACCGTCTCGGGCCAGTTGGCGTCCGTCTTGTAGTTGATGACGTGGTCGGCGCCAAACGCCTTGGCCACGCCGAGCTTGTGCTCCGTGCCGCCCGTCGCGATGACCGTGGCGCCAAACGCCTTTGCGACTGTGGGAGGGGGGTTAATAAGCAAATAAACAGCACGGGGGAACAGACAAGGTCATTGAGACCGCTGAAGACGAGGAGAGACGTACTCTGGACAGCAGCGAGGCCGACGCCGCCGGCAGCGGCGTGGACGAGCACGTAGTCGCCCTGCTTGACGCCGGCCCGCAGCACGAGCGCGGCATAGCTCGTCGGCGCCGTCACGAAGAGGCCGGCCGCCTCGGTAAACGACCAGCCCGGCGGCACGGGCTGCAGCTGGCTCTCGGTGGCCACGACCTTGGAGGCGTAGGCGCCCTGGCCGGCACCAAAGACGCGGTCGCCGACGCAAAGCGCGGCTTGAGGATAGAGCTGGCGCGCGGTGTGGCAATGACGACGCCGGCAAACTCGGCGCCGGCAATCCACGGGAAGGCTGGCCGTGGTCAGCACCGTCAAGAGAAAGCGGAATGGGCAGGGAGACACGACTCACGGGGCTGGTTTTGGTACTTCCCCTGGATCTGGAGAATGTCGAAAAAGTTGGCGGCGGCTGCGTGGACGGCGATGAGGTACTGGTCCGGCGCCGGCTGGACGTCGGGCAGCGACTCGACGACGAGCTCGTCGGGGCCCTGGGGAAGTCAGACTAGGAAAGCAATTGGAGAACAACAAGTGGTGATGTGGTGATGCTGAAAGAGGCCAGCGTAGTCTCTCTTACCTTGACGTATTTGGTGATCTTGATGCCCTTCATGTTTGCTGTGTTGGTAGACGTGAAACAGCACAGAGATATCAAGCCTGGACAAGGAACGAACAGATTGCGAAACGCTCAAACAGGATGATAAAAAGCAATTGCAACAATCGCAGCAATTGCTCTAGAGATGCAAGAAGGATGCGTGGAACTCGGCGCTGGCTTTCCCTTTGAAGCCAAAGCTGGCCACGGTTAACAAGCTGTTAGCGTATCTCCAGGGCGCTCACTCCCCCAAGATGTCGCCTAGCGTTGATTACTGTGATGGCTACTTTCCCTAAAAGAACCATTGCCGAGGCAAGGCCAAGCTCCACCGAGATCCCCCTTCTTTTCCTTTCCCCGCAAACTGGCCCAGCCTTCCAGCGGTACGTCCTATTGGGGTACCGCCGGCAAAGAGAGGCGCCTTGTTCTATCAAATGTTTTTTGTGATTTGATGCTGTGGATAAAAACCGATAGATAAAAACTAAAACGGCAAAAAACTCTTACTGCCGCCCTCAACATGCTATTTAAAAGAGAAAAGAAAGCCGAATGCCCTGCAAAAACCAAAAACGCCTGCTATTTCAAATAATCTGAGAATGCTGCTGTCGTTTCCCCCACGTAAAAAGCATGGGAAGGAAAAGACCATAGAATGCCAAAATGAGAACCAAAGAAGATGCCAATAAGAGATGAGAGAAAAGAGACAGGAAAAAAGAGACAGGGGTAAAAGGAAAAGGGAAAAGGGAAAAGAGTAAAAGGCCCTAATCATCCCGTCCACGGCGCTCTGCATCGTACAGAGCCCGCTTCACGTCCATGCACACGTCCTCAATCTGGCCAACCTCGTCACGCGACAGTGTCGCCGCCTGCAGCAGTGCCAAGCTGCCCCTGAGCATCGACAGGATGCCTGCAAGCCGAGGCTTCTTGGCCGGGCGGGCAGCGCTGGACTCGTCCACGCCCGTGTCCATGCCATGTCCATGTCCATGTCCACCTCGACCACCGAGTCGTCGTTGTATCTGCCAAGCGTCAGGTCCACCACATTGTCGGCCATGTCTGCAGTAGCATTGCGGTGGCCAAGCTCCTCCAGCTCCAGCGCCAGCTGAGACTGCACCTCCTGGTCTTCAGGGGCCAGAATGATATCGTCTGGTCATGGCCGCTCTTGGACCTCTTGGACCTCTTGGACAGACTCCTGCGCAAGGTCTCCGCGAAGCTCATCAGCCGGCTCCTCGACGGGGAACGATGCGGGCGACGACGAGCGTGCAGACGTCGACGGGCTGGCCGCTTCCTAATACGGTCGGCCTTGGACCCGCTGACGTGGCGCTTGGCTTGCGCAATCCGGCGCTCGGCAGGGCTGCTGGCAGCAGCCACCGAGTCCGTGGCAGCCGCATCTTCAGCATCGCCCGCCGCGGCAGACCGCTTGCGCTTTCTCCGGCGCGAAACGCTGCGAAGGTGTGTGTTGTGAGTTGTCCGGCGAGCTGGCCAAGGAGGCGTTGCGCTCTTTGCTTTTCGCCTCCTGCTCGTCGCCCGTCCGCACCGTGATACAGCCAGATCATCTGTATCCTCGCGAATGAAACTGTCGGCGCGGTAGCCATGGTTCTTACGCGCAGATGTCGATGACTGCGACGGCGTCTGCTTCTTCAGCGTGTCCAGCTCCACAGCAAGGCGGAGCATACTGCGCTCCTCACCGTCGCTCATCCGGAACGAGACATTATGCACCGAGGAGGAGGACAACGGCATGGCGATAATCTTGTAGTGGCGCATGCTACGGCTGGACGATGTGCGAAGCGGGCTAGACTGCGCAACCAACCGGGATGCCGACCGTCTGCTGCGCCGCGAGGCACGGGGCAGGCTTTGCGGGGCGGATGCGGCACCGAGCCCAGGAAGCTGACGTCCCCAAGTAAGCTAGTGGCACGCAGTTGCCGGCTGGCCCGAGGCGTTTCTTGAGAAGATTGTTGAGAAGACTCTTGGATGGTCCTTGAGAAGACTCCTGGGAATGTCTCCTGCGAGAGTGCGCTGCGACGACGGGTTTGCATTGGGGTCGATGGCGATGCAGGCGGCCTGCTCTTTTTGTGCGCAAGTGGAGAGATTGACACTGTTCAGAACACCTGCGAGGAAGTGGGAGGAACAATGATAGCAGCGACAGCAGCGGCGGCGGTCAAAGTGGAGTGTTTGCATCCTCCATCGCCACGTCAGTGTTTTCGTTCTGTTTGCATTATCAAACGGAATCAGAAGCAGTTCACAGCAGCGACAACGTCCGACGGGCCCACGTGCAAAGACTCGGACTCAGTTGGCGACATCCTCCTCCGCTACTTGAGCTTCGACATGGCCAGCCAAGCTCTCTTTGCAAGACGCCGTCAATGCTAAGTTCGGGCTCAGGCAAGGGTGTGGCGGGCGGAGATGGGCGAGCCAGAGAGCGGCGACGACAGAGAATTGCCACTCGTCCAAAATGCTGCTGCTCCGCGACGCGAAGAAATTCTGGGAGCGAGAGGGTAGCGGCGGGTTCGGGCGGCGAAGACGGCGAAATCGATCTCGTTGTCGTTGGTCTGTGGGGAAAACAAGCGCTGGCCGCGGCGGGCGCGTCGAGTGAGAAGCAATAAACTCCTCGTCCGCAAACGCATCTCCGCCTCCTGCTTTGGTCTTTGAGGCAGCCTCTCCCGCCATAACGGTTCCGGGGTGGTTGCAACGGACCTGTTCCGGCAGCGCCATGTCGTCAGGAGGCGAAGATGACGACGTCTGCTTCTGCTGGTCGAGGCTGGAACGGACTTGCACGTGGGGCAGCTTCTGCTGTGGGAGAGGCACGCTGGACTCACGAAGAGGCGACAGCCATTTGCGGGCCCGCGGACACCAGCAGTCTGGCGGCGGACCTCACGCGTCCGGACTTGAGCTCATGACGTCCGAGTAGAGAGCATTGGTCTCGCGCTGGCGGTCGCGGACCTCGCGCTGTCTCTCTGTCAGAATCTGTGACTCCTCAACCACGTCGTTTTCACCGCGCAGGCCCCTGGGCCGAAACGGCGCTGCTCGCTCGGCAATGCACTCCGCAAGTCAATTGTTGTGAATTCAATCTGTGAGTCGTCGTGCCGAGGGCGCGGTGGCGGTAGACTTGAGCTGCCTATCCAGTCTGAGCTGCTCCTTATTAGACTTCTTCTTAATGCTGCCAAGAGAAGAAGCTCTGTTCACAGACGACGGAGACGTGGCAGAAAGAGGCGTTTGTGCGGGGGTGGTAGCATGGAAGCTTGTTGGCCGAAGCGCGGGGAGTCTTGTCATCTGCTACGAGATTGGAAATCGGTAGAGGAAAGCGTGATGATGGCATCTTGGCCGTCCTGGGAGTCGACCGAACATTGGCTGCTGGGCTCCGCCGGACGCGACATGCGTGATATCCAGGCCCGGAATTGGAACATCCACAAAGGCCTGAAGGGTGGTGAGCGTCTCCTTGAGCTTCTCCGGGTAGTCCAACTCGCCCACGTTGGCAAACATTTTGTTCCACATGACCAGGGCGTTGTTGGCAATGTAGCGATGCTTGCTGGAAAAGGCAGCACAGAGCAACGGCTCCAGCATCACGAAAGACGCGGTGGGGTTTTGCTACCGACAACGCTCAAACCACGTAGAGGCACTCTCCAGACTTGAAGTGTCTGAACATGCGAAGAAAACGAAGGAAAAACCGTCAGTCTTAAATATATCGGTCAAAGGACACAAGGAATTTTCATTGTCTTACGCGAATCAAAAGTGCTGGACTGGCGGCCAAGCTTGGTGTGTTCATCGCGGAATTCCAATCTGCCAGACCATCTTGAGAGGTGGCCAGTGCTTTCATGGAAGCTGCTCGTTGAAGCGGCCAAAAACCAGGCAACCTCTTTGAGGAGAGTAGATGTAAAAGTCTACGACTCGGGGTCCTGGGAGTCGTATGACAAGTAAGACCGACGGAGAACAGAGCTTGTGAGCTTGTAGAGATAGTCAAGGGTATCGAAAAGGAGCCAAAGGTCCAGAGGGCCGCAATGGCCGGGCCCAGAGACGGCGCTTTGCCGCCTCCACAGCCTGGCGGTCTCGAGGGTGCGACGCTAAAGAGATGAGCTCAATAGCCGCCGCGAAGCGGTGGCGGCGATGTCGACGAAAGAGCTGCTGAGGCGGAGTTCCATAATTGTCTTTGCCAGCGGCTCCAGGACGCACATAGCAAGTCCAGCCTCGCCGGCATCCCCCACGCACTCGCTGTCGCAGATGCGTGCAGAACAAAGACTGGCCAGCAGGCCGCAAGGGAAGTTTTGGGGGTTGAACGAAGACCACGCTCAAGAACACGAAACCACGTCCGCGGTACGCATGGCCACGGGTTACTGTTGCCGCCACACCACCGCTGCCAGGCGAAAGTGACATTTGGTAATAGTGGTAGTTGTTGCCCCATAGAGCCCATATGACTGCCTTTTGTGCCGCTGCTTCCGCTTCCGTTGCCGACACTGCCTGCAGAAGCTCTCGGCGGCCATGCTAGACACAATTCGCGAAGCCACAACCTTCCACGGGCCATAGGGGCACCAAAGCATCCATGGGTGTCATCTGAATCATCTCCAACGCTAGCGTACGGCGGCCCTCGCTCGATTTTGCGGAGAAAACGAGCAAATATGGGATTCAACAAAATCAGCGAAATCTTCGTCATCCTGGACGCCAGGTGGCAAAGACGAGAGTATGGAAACAGATGGCGGAGGGGTGTGCGGGTGACAGAATGACCCTTGCCAGCACGCTGGGAGGGTGTTGCGACCGGGAAAAGGTGTTTTCTCTCGTCTTTTGACAGCTGCTTCTCAGTAAAACGGAAGGCAGCCGAAGAGAGTGCACCAACATCGTAAGAGGAACTCGCGAGCTGCAGCCTGAAACTGGGTTGTAGCAAATGTGTTGTCGGTGTCGCTGACTTTGGCTCGTAGTTGCAAAGAGGCGGTAGAGGCGATGGAGGCACTGCTCAAACTCGTGCCGGGCGTTGGCCTGTGATGTCATTCCGTTGTCCATACCTTCGAGAATGAGTGAAAAGGCATGGCCGACAAAAGCAGCCGTATCCGGCGAGACTTTGGAATCTCCTTGGCAGCAGCCAAAGAGACAGCACCCACGACCGACCGCCACAGAAGCTGAGTTGGCGCTGCGCGGCGGTTTAGAAAAGATCAAGAAAGTTCTTTTCCAAGATGGGACCGACGAGGGCGAAAACACGGCCCGCACTGCGCCGAATCCACTTCACGTCAATTGCTGGGAGGTCTTCGGGGTGCCACGATGGGGCTCTTGGCAATGTGGTCTTCTTTTCCAATGGCCGAATCGTGGAGCAGTCAATGAGGCCAGTCAGGATGGCACATGCCGAGTTGAGGTTTGCTTTCCGCCTTTCTCTTGTCGACTCTCCAGCAGACGACAGGTCCAGCAGCTGGAGAACCACGGGCTTCACAACCGTTGTCCCAGATGTTGTCCAATTGGCATAGCAATCACGCATGGCATATGTAGAACAGGCTGCAAAACGCAGCCAATAAAACAACCTTGCGGAAGTCATCGGCTTGCTTGCCTGATCCGCGACGGCGCAAACTGGCTGACAAGTGCCTGGTTGAGGACCGTCGTCATCTTCTTGGACAGGGTACGGTTGTTGCGGAGAAGGGCATAGGTAAAGCGGCTCCAAGCATAGTTGGCCTCGCTCTTTTGTGCGGTAGTCGCTGCTGTTGAAACAGTCCTGGAGAATGTGCAGCCACTTCATAAGAAAATCCCATTTCTCGAGAGTGCGCAGGAAAAGCGTCACTACGCTCCATACTTGAGGCACAGAGGAGGATTCGGCCTTGTTCTTGGTCATCGCCTGCAGGCGGTTTGGCGTAGTAGTCGAGGTAGCGCTCATCATCGACCGTTGCTTGCAGCAGCTCGGCCCACCCGCTGAGATGTCGTTTCGCTCACGGCCAAGGGCAAAGGATGCTTCGAGGCCGAGGCTGATGGCAGCCTCGCGGATGTGCGGAACGGGTGCTCACCATGTCGGCGAGCAGGTCGGGCAGCCAGTCCAGGTGAACCGTCCATAACCATCTTGTTGTTCTTTCACCAGCGCACGATAGATGATGGACCGCATCACAATTGTTGTTCTTGCCTCTCGTACTGCTCGTCCATGTTGTGGAGGGCGGACACCATACGGCCGACCCGGTCCGAAGTCATGACTTTGGCAGGAAAGCTTTGCAGGGCGACAACACGCATGAGGGAGCGGAGCACGTCTCGAGGCACGCTGGAGACCTCAAACGACCGGATGCAGTGGTCGATTATGAAGACGCCAAAGTCGTTGGAAAGGGTCGATGCAATGGCGGAGAAGCGGAGGAACGTGTTGAGCAGGTCGAGCGCAGCAATAACTAGGGTCGAGTCGAGGTCCCTTCGGGGGTTTTTGACGAGGTAATATCGCGCTGCATGAACTGTGTGAAGAGCGACATCTTACTTTGCAGAGCAATGCGGTCGGGGAGGTTTGTCAGACGTCTTCAGGGCGCGGGCCAGCATCAGGTACGCGTCGAGCTTGGAGTCCCGGTCCGCGCCAACGAGCTGCTGCAAACCGTAGACGCAAGCATCTCGGAATATGTTGGCGGGGGATGATGGGGGGATGGTTTCGTAGGCCGTGGCCTTGAGAATTGACTTGGCCGGCCGCGAGGCGCTCGAGGAGGGAGGCAGGACAACGATGGGAGGTGTTGTGTGGGCCTGTTGGCCGGGGGCGTTTTCGGCGTAGATGGGCGCTTCCTTGTACTCGGCCCGGGCAGAGAACTCGACTCTCTTTTGCCGGGAGCCAGTACTGCTGGTCTTGGTAGCGGAGGATAGGAGGGACTGGGCACTCGGGGGCGTATGGAGGCTAGACCGAGGGTCGAGGGCGTCGCATTTGGTTGCTGCCAGGCAGGGGTTGTTTCCGCTGAGCCTCTGCCACAGCCTGCTGTGCTTCTCGGGGCGGCGTTGGGGGCCGAGCTGGCAGAGACTCCAGCAGCCGTGAGGGGGCGACTTCGGCCATGCCGTTGATGTGAAGGAGGGGCGTGAGACGGAGAGGAGAAGAGGAGAGAAGGAGAGGAGGAAAGAGTTCCACACTGCGCAAAGCAGCGGACTCGTGGGGTAGATGGTTCTTCAGACGAGCATAGCAGGATGAAGGCGAGGACGGAGAATAGGGGTAGAGGTATGCGGCGTATAGCGACGACGGCGATGCTCAGGACTGTCGGCTGCGGACCGGGGTGATGGATGGACCGTTCTCGAGACTGACGGACGAGGGCAGAAGACGGCGGAGAAGAGAGCCGAGTCCGCGAGAGGCAGGTGCCTGTCGATATACGAGGAGACGCTGGGATGATGTCGGATGCTCAGACGAGCAACGCCGGAACCAAGGAGATATGACGCGAGAAAAGGAGTGTATCGAAATTGAAACAAGAATGCAAGAATGCGAAAATGCAAAAATGCAAGAGAAACGCAGACACTTGTGGCGGAGACGAAGGCGTGGTGTTGGCGGGAGAGCGTGCCAGACAAAAAGCCAGACAAGAAAGGGAGGTGCAGAGCATCGCCTGGCCCTTGCCCAAAACGAGCCAAAATTGGTCGTGCCTCAATCCCACTGAACGCGACGGGTCGCGTCAGTCTCCATCGCCAATTTACGCGAAAAGGCTGGGAGCGTGGCCTAGCGTGTTCAGGCACGACGTGAATACGGTGTGTATACAGTGTATATTTTGTGTTGACACTGTAATACACGGTGTCTTGTCTCTGCCAGTGGCGGCGGGGCGAATGGTGACCGCCAAAAGCCATAGCGGGCGTCCCGGCGGCCAGCTGTAAGATGTTGTATTGAGTCCCCTGTCGAGCCTGCTTGCCAGCACGCAACTCGACGACTTCGCATTGGCACCGCCCACTTGTGCGGTGTGCGGCCACCAAATGCACGTATCTTGACATCCTCTAGTGGAGCGTGTCCTCGATGCCAGAACGCAGGCCGAATTGACAGCAGCTCTTCTGCCATCCTCGTCTGTCTTCCCACGCAGCTTCTTTTCGTTTTTTTTTTTTTTTCGTTTTCTTTTTGCCCCTATCGGCCCCTTTTTGCACCCCCGCCACAGATCGACAACGCCCGGCCTCTCCTTGCTTGTCAGATCTTTCTTGACTCGCCTTCTGTGGTCCTGTCAGAGACATCCTCCGGGCTACTGCTGCTTTACTGCTGCTCTGCCGTCATGCGCCCGCCACCGGGGGACCCCTGTTAGCGGATGCTCACTGCACTAGGGCGAGTTCGACCGGCGTCTGGCCGCGCAGCCTGGCGAGCCTGTCGGTGTCGCGAGGATCCAATGTGTTCGTAGCTGGGTCAGCCGGCAAGCTGGCACAAATCTGGGCGGCCCTGCGTTCCTACCTACCTCCTGCCTCCTACCCTGCAGTGCAGCGGTGTGTTGTCAGGTGCTCGCTGCCAGTTCGCAGCTGCCGGCACTTTTTGGGAAGCTACGATGGAACGATGGCGGTCGGCGGCTCGCTTCTGGCGCCGTTGGCTTTTTTTTTTTTTTTTTTTTTTTGGCCTTCTCTGCCTATTCTCGATTTAGCTCTTTCCGGGACCCTTTTCTCTACTTTTCCTGTTCTTCGCCATTTCCATCGAACGTTGCAGATCACCACACCCTGGCGCCAGGTCAGCCAGCCAGCAGGACGGACTGCCTCCTTGTCAAACCCTCCCCTCCTTCCTTCCGCTTCAGCCCTCCGCCTTCCTTCCGTTTCCTGTTTATGCCCAGGTCGGTCAGCCGTCGTTCTTTCCCGTTTTCCTTTTCTTCTGATGGCCTCCTCCCTTTTCTTCTCTCCCTCCTTCCCTCTTCTCCTTGATTTTTCTCCTCCTCATCTCCATCCGCCTTCCACGCCATACTCGCTCCATCCGCCTCGCCCGCACAATTCTGTCGCATCTCTGCCTCATCCCATCTCCGGCGCTCTCGATACCCAGCTTGAACACTGCCCACCGTTTTGTGCGATACTCTCCTGCATGCCGACCGACGTGCAAAGGGACTGTGCCATTTTACAACGTAACGAAGCAAGCACGAAATCCCCGGATCACCAGCAGATGCGTGCCAGATCGATCGCCGCTTACGATCCTTTGCATTTGCCCCCAGCCGTCTTCTCCTCTCCCCAGCTTATCGCATCCGCCTGAACTCATGCGCAGCTGTTCTTTCCTGGCCACGGTCACCGCACAGCACCATCTTCTTTCCCGCCTGGCCCAAGGTAGAAGTTTGTTTACGATATCTTCGCTATTGTTTCCTCGCGGCGCATTCGCATCGCCACTGCTATAAGTCTTGTTGTCGAAGACTGGACCACATGGGCGCTGCCAAATCTACTCTACTCATCACACATGCTCGGCCACACCACGAGAAATCGAAAATGGCTCAGCAGCTCCCCAGAGCGGCCTGACCGGCGCGGGTACGTATCTCAGGTGCAGCAGCGTTTATTAGCGCTTTTCACGGTCTCGCGGGAGCCAGCCAACCGGAGCAGAGAACGACCCAGGCAGAATGCTAACATGGTGTGCACTGTCCCAGCCAAGCTGAAGGCCGTTACTGATCTAGTAAACATCCTCACGCAAGACCTTTCAAAGTCGCATATGCGTTCACAACGTGAGTGGAAACCTCTTTTTAATATTACACCTCCGAAATGTGCCGGCCCCGCCCATAATATGAACCCTTCAGCGGTGGGCTCGCGCCACTCCTCGTCATCTTCCGTCTCACCACATATCTTCGTCGAAAGAGGACCTCCTTTATTTTGTTTTTCCTTTTGTCCTTGTGGCCGATGGCCCATTTCTCGCAATTTACGGTCGCATGTTTTACTGACAATTGCTCGGGGAGACTGCAGAACGAGATACAGCCTTGGAAGAACTCAAGGTTTACGGACGAGATCCTCGGGACGCGGATCCATCTTTACCAAGGGCGTAAGTTGCAAGACCCTAAACAAGCTTAGATCTATTCTGGTCTTCTTTGGAGGTAGTTTTCCTTCTTTTCTTCGTTGTTTCCACTATTTCTCCGGCATAACCCAAATTCCTCAGAGTCCCCTTTCCTATTTGGACCCATGCGCTAACAAACCTTAACTATTACACAGGGTATTGAAACGCTCACAAAACATGCCTTCAATAGCTCCTCCGCCACAACATCACGAAACGCCCTGCGATGCCTAGCCAACTCATTGCTTATCAAGCCGGAAACGAGGCAATTCTTTGTTGACTTGGGCTACGAGGCAAAGGCTTGCAGCAAGCTCAAGTCCGGCAGCGTGGACGACGAATTCCTCGTCTCACGCATCATCTTCCTGACCACTTACGGCACGAACGTCAACTTGCAGACCCTGATAGACCAGCACCACCTGGCCGACGCCATTATCCAGAACATTGCCCGCCATGCCAAGATCTGTCATCAAAGCCCAGCAGCAGCGGTGGCAGCAGTCCCAAGGCGAAAGCCAAAGTGGACCCTATGACAGATATGGCTCTAACTGAGACCACCAAACTCTTGTTCCGAAATGCGGTCTCACACATTTTCTGCAAAGATCGGTAGATGCTTTTATGCCGGCCATCGCCCCAATTGTAACATGATTTGCAAGCACAGCACGCCGCAGCCAAAGCCACTCGACCCCCCTCTGGGCTCGCTGGTCAATGCCTTGTTGACACTGAACCTGGCAAGCGAAAAGGGCACAGCAGCATTGTTCACAAAGAGCGAGCCTGCAGTGCTTACAGAACGCCTATCCAGCTGCTGGACTGCCTTGCGCATTACCCCGACACGGAGCTGGACTCTGCGGTGCTGCCATTGGTTACAGCGTTGCGCAAGATCTATGAGCTGGCGCCGGTGGGGACGGTTCGGCCTACCATGCACGCCAAGCTGACTTCCGACTGAGGCAGACCGCAAGAAGGTATTGGGCAAGAGCGACAGCCTGCACTTCTTTGATTTTGAAGCACACGACAAATGCGCTGGCACCCGAGTTCCGAAATGCGGTCTCACACATGCTCTTTGAGCTGTCTGACAAAGACGCCACCAAGTTTGTGCAGAACGTAGGTTACGGGTTTGCATCGGGTTTCCTGTTCCAGAACAACGTGCCTATCCCGGAGGGCGCAACCGACACCTTCCGTGCCGCTTGCTGCTGCGGACGGTGGTGGTGGGCGTGCAATCAATGCAGTTACGGGCCAGTTCGTGGACGAGGAGACGACGCCCGATCTTCCCGAGATGGACGGACGAGGAAAAGAGCGCGAGGCCGAGCGCCTGTTTGTTCTTTTCGAGAGGTATGTCTGACTTTTCTTTTCTGCTGGCATTTCGAGGATACTTCACTGACAATTGTAATTGTTACAGGCTGAGAAAGACAGGCATTGTCAACGTCGAAAACCCGGTTGCCCAGCCGCAAGGGAAGGCCGTCTGGACAACGACGTGATAGACGGGAAGGACCGTATAGAGGAACTAGACTAATTGGTGTCCTATTTAAAGCGCGTATGGGTTTTTTATCAAACGATGGAGCATGTTTTCTGTCCTTTTATAATGTCCTCTTACTACCTATGAGCGTCTTGTTTCGGACTGTTGGCGTCTTTTCTTGATTCATGTCTCTTTTGGCCTGGTTTGTATTGGATCTCGACGTTATGATGTTTTATTTTATGCTGCATGCCTGGCGCAGGCCGTATGGCTGTTATCTAAGCGCCTTCTCCATCTCCTTTATCATCTCAATTCTGGTTTTTAATTTATTGTCTTTTGGGCTTCGACTCCAATATGCACTCAATACCTGACAGCAATCCTTTTTTTAATTGAAGAATTGGTGTTAGGCGTCCGAGTAGGCAAAGCGCCTCTACTTTCTGTGAACATGAACATTTTGCCAGGGATTCCTGTGTCACGTGTGTTCTTTGGTATGACACGGCTGCTTTGGCCTATTCCAGTTTCGCAAGTTGGGGCGCGTTCCCTCCTTCGCCAGCCAGTGACCGCAGCGCGCGTCCCTCTTCCCCGGCGCATTGCTTATGAACTTCGGTTTTTGTTTGCTTTCTTGCCAATAACTTTCACATCTTCAACTTTCTCCAGCTCCTCTGTCTTTCATTTCTGCGCTCCAACGAGACGGCGTATTTTCCAGCCTTGTAGATCTTATTGGACCTGCGCCGCTGTTTCCCTGGCAAAACGCGTTGTCGCAACAGACGAAGAAAAAAGAAAAAAGAAAAAGAAAAAAGAACGACAGTCGCATAACACATCAACAAAACAGCGACTCACCACCCTCCCTCCGTTCGTCGCGGAACAAGCATTACGCATCGCAGAGTGAGTCGCCTTTTGTGTCTTTCTCTGCCGGCCCGCTTTGTTTGTAAAGTCCCGTATTCGTACCCCTGCCCCAATGGACTCTCTCTTCTCGTCGACGAGTCTCTTCTTTGGCCGCTCGTCGTCTGTCCACGAAGCGCCGGAACCGGTCACCCCCGAGTAGGTGCCTCCGCCCCGTCCTCTCTCCTTCTCTATATTAGAGCGCATCTTTTTTTTTTCCTTGCCGGTGTATTTGGCGCTTGCTTGCTGCCCTGGTGGTGCAACTGCATTGCAGTGTTGATTCGTTTGTTTTGGCCGGCGCACACGTCTTTCCAACGCGTCCTGGCACACTTCCGTCGCGATTTTGCCCTTCAAGATCGTGGACCATCTTTTTTTTATAGCTATTCTTGTTGCGCGTCTTCTGAATGGTGGTTCTGTCAGAAGCGCCGACCATTCACAAGATCGCAATCCAAAACACGCTTTCGCGTCATATTTTTTGCGTTGCCCCCTCGCCTCATTTCGATCTCAACTAACTCCCGTCAATCGTCACAGAACAATTATGCCTCCCGCCTTGATTCTGTCAGCGGCCCCAGCCAGGTGCCAGCCACTAGCCAAGCCGCAGGCCCTGCTCAGACACAGAACGGCACACTGCTGCGCGCGGTTGTCCGCCTGTCCGCGGACCACGACTGACGACGAAGCGGCTGCCGCTGCCAGCCTGGTCCGTCAGCGATATTCCTGAACGAAGTCACTCGGTCAGACCCAAGCGCAGCCAAGAAGGTGGACGGCAAGACGCCGACACCTACACCAGGACACAATGACGAGGACGCCGGCAAGGCCGGCAATGCCCAGGACAAAAAGGACGAGGCCGAGGAGGCCAACGCCACTGTGGCGGCCGGTCTGCAGAAGACGCACGACGCGCGCCCGTCCTCGGTTGCAGCGACGCCCAAGCCGAAGCCAACAGCGCGCACGCCACGGGCCACCACAGCAGCAAAGGCAGCCTCTACACCCGTACTGGAACAAAGCGCAAGGCTGCCGCTGACAGTCTCGAGACGCCTGCATCAAAGCGGCGGACGGGCAGCCAAGTCAGCGCCCGAATCCGCCAAGCCACCAGCTGCTGAGGAAAGGACGCCAGAGGTGATGCAGACAAGGAGGAGGGCTGAAGAGGAACAAGGCAGGCAAGGCGAACAAGGATGATGCTGCAACAGTAGCGACGCCAGCCAGACGCGGACGCCAGCCGCGGGCATCGGTCGGTGCGTGAAGCTGCTACTCCAGCAAAAAAGGCCGGCAAGAACACCTCAAGGCAAAGGCAGCGTCTACTTTCCCGGTCTGGTGCGCGTCGTGGTCGTCCGCCGGGCAGCAAGAACGCGGCCACCACGGACACACCCGCCAAATCGCGCCATTGACGGGCGCCAAGCGGCGGCTCAGAAAAGCACAACAAGATTGCCACAGCCCCACCGCCGCCGAAGCGGGCGCGGCTTCCAGCTGAAAGGCTGCAACCACTGCTACAGGCAAGAAGCGGGGACGGAAGCCTGGCTCGACAGGAAAAGACAGTGACAACAACAGCAACGGGCGCCAAGCGCGGCCGCTACCGGCTCGACCAACAAGGCTTCTCTGCGCGCTGCTGCTGCCACGACGACGGGCAAGAAGCGTGGCCGGAAGCCAAAGCGGCAGAGGCCGATACGTTGTCGAGGCCATCTCGGACGAGCGCGTCAACCGGTGACATTGGTGCTCGAGTACAATATAATGGGCGGGGTTACCAAAGAGCCAGAACACATGGGAGCCAAGGGGCAACCTCGGGGTTGTGAGGCGATACTGAAGACCTACGAGAAGGGAAGAAGTAAAGTAGAGACCGGCTGTGTTCTTCTTTTGGGTTACGTTTTATTTGATGCTGTGTTTTGGGCACTGTATTTCTAGGTTTTTGTTTTGCGCGGGTGACGATGGCAGGTCTCAGTTTCTGAGGCACAGGATCCGGATTTGTTTTGAGAAACACGGATGGAATTATTTTCACTGAGGGGGATGGATTTCTGTTTGCTATTAGTTTTATGCAAAGTTTAGTTTTATGCAAAGTGACTTTATATCTTTTGCTGCTCGTAATTATGCAATGCCTATACATTTCTCCTTCCTAAACGAGCCAATGGCCGACCCCACGTACAACGACATCAGTGCCTTTTGAACTGTGTATTCTTATCCCGTTTAATAGTTGGGCATTGCACATACTTGCTACACCCACCTCGGCTTCGTCAACCTTTGCCTCCTCGGACCGTACATGCGCCACGATGAAAGGGAGACAGCGCTCTGCGTTCCGGCTGGTCATCGCGCTCCGCCTTTGGCTCACCGCTTCGCATTCGCCCGCGACGAACAGCAGCCGTTGGTTTGCAGACAAGAG
Organism: Sporothrix curviconia; assembly: GCA_016097085.2. Lineage (NCBI taxonomy): Eukaryota > Fungi > Ascomycota > Sordariomycetes > Ophiostomatales > Ophiostomataceae > Sporothrix > Sporothrix curviconia. The sequence goes on along the minus strand of JADMNF010000195.1, from coordinate 43,218 downwards.
TAGAACAGCAGCTGAAAAGAGCAGTATTCAACGAGCCGCATGGCGCAGACAATGCACACAGCCCGGGCGCTGCTGCGTCAAAGCCCGTTTGACGACAAGTTTCGCGCCCTCGTCGCCGATACGCTAGAATTCGTGGCACATCCCAGGCATTGCCGTGGCCGTTGTTCGACGGCGACCACACCTGGGCCGAGGGCTTTGGCACGGCCGTGCTGCCCGATACGCCGCGTCACGCCCGATACTGGCTGTTCTTCTACACAGCCAGCACGACCAAGCGATTATGTCGCTGCGCGTTTGTCGCTGATGGTGGACAGCGGCAATTTTACAGTTGGCGATACGGATGCAACGCCGCTCGACTGGACAACGCCGCTCTCGGTCATCTTAGCAGACGACATTTGTCGTGGGCAGCGAGTATACGGCGGCGAGTGATGGTGAGGAAGTCGGCGGCGGCGGCAGCGGCAGCGGCGTCACCCGGGCGGAATGCGGCCTGGGCACACACGGAGCGGCTGACGATCGAGGACGCATTGTCGCACCGGACAGGCCTTGCTGCGCATGATCTCTCGAGGTCCCGGCGATACGGTCTGGCGCCGACAAGCCAGGGCCACAACGCCACAGTGCGTGACGTTACGCGCAGTCTGCGGCATCTGCCGCTTGCACACGTCCCGCGGGACTGAGTGGCGATACTGTAACCTAATGTACCTGGTGCTGTCGCATGCCGTGGAGACGCTGCTCACGGTCGACGCCAGGAGGCCGTGGCCTGGGCGATGTGCTGCTCAGCTGGCTGTGGAAGCCGCTGGGGATGACGTCGACGTTTTTTAGTCTCGGACGATGCACGGGAAGGCCCCCAATGTTCTGGCACAGGGGTATTATTATTGCCACGACGACAACGACGACAGTTACTGAGTGTCCCGCACATGCCGTTGGAGGAGGTGAGCGGCGCCGGGGCAGTGATGATCTGTCGGTCCGGGACTATGCACGGTGGCTACGACATGCTGGATCGAACGGGCCAGCCTTTCGCAACCGAAAATGCAACGACGTCAGCCCTCGGCGGGCGGCATTGTGCCGGCAATCCCCTTCACCGGGCCGGCCTGGGTGCGGTTCTGGCGCCCAAGATGTTCACCAGCCACAGCTCTGCATCGTCCGCGCCGTTTGAATGCGCCCATGGCCTATGCCAGTGCGTGGCAAACCACCTCGTACGCGGGCCACCGTTCTTCTGGGCACTCGGCGGAACAAGTGAGTTTGAGGCCGCTTCTGGCTCCTGTTGCAAACAGAAACTCTTGACCCACATACATACATGGACATGACATAGATGGATGGCTGACCACGGCAGTGCCGTTTGGAGCGCAAGTCTACTTCTTTCTCAGACGACGCTTTCGGGCTGGTCCTCTTTGGCAACACGGCCGTCACTTTCGAACGCAGCCGAGTTGATTGATGTGCACCTGTCGACGAGAAGTCTTGGCATCTCCCCATGGACCAGCGTCACGACTGGGACGGACGGTACCTGGCGGTCGGCAGCAGCTCGCCGGGCACGCATCAACAACCGCCTCGACCGGCTCTTCCCAGATATTGCAGATCCGCCCAAGCTTCCGACACTGCCGTTGCTGGACTACACGGGCAACTATCACCATCCGGGCCTACCAGTAACATGACGATACAGCTAGCGGAGAAAGCGGCAGCGACAGCGACAACGACAGCTACAACTATACGGAACGAGCCGTCGGGGGGCAGGCAAATGGACGGGAACTACGAGGTGGCGTTGGTTGCCGAGCGCCATGAACACACGTGGCCGACGCTATGCGAGTTTGTCCACGTCTCAGGCGACATTGGCTCGTGTATACCGACATGCTGTACGAGCGAAGCGGCAACTTCAAGAGCTACGCAAAGGCAAGGTTCGACGCAGGCGCCGACGGCCCGGGCACACACGCTGGTCGTCGAGTTCTGGAATGCCGACGACGACACCAATCGAGGGTGTCATTCCGTTTGTCCGTATCGAAGCATAGTGGCGCCGTTGCCGACAATTGCCGTCGTTCTGTTGTGTCCATGTTCTGTATCTGAGACTTTTCGAGTTGTTAGCACATGGAGCACAATCGAAGCACATGTTGTTCAGAGTGCATATCAACACAGCGACAATGCATAGGCAGGCGCAATGATCAGACTGTTGAGCTTGATTTGTTGTGTCTTGAGAATCAACATGGAGTTTGATTTCAGTTGGCCGTTCAAAGGTTTAATCATCACCGAATTGCGCGTGAAACTGCCATTTTTTTCTTGCACTGGGCTGTGTTGTAGTTGGGTTTTTGGGGAGAAGCAAGATAAAATACTCACAGTGAAAGCACTGTCTCCATTTCAATTCGTCGTCAATCACAGTGGCGACAGCCCGACAATGGAGACAGGAAGCACTGTTGGGATGATGCTTGGAGTGTAGAGGAGGAGAGAGAAGGGGGAAAATGTCGAGGTCTCAAAAAAATTTGACTCTTTATATGGGGCACATTGGGAAGGGCAGAAAAACTACACCGCCTTTGTGCGCCAGTCACCTGGCAACTACCCACAGGAGTCTAGTGGCCTTTCATAGGCTGCTGTCAGCCTGTATTCCCCCTGCCTGCCGCAACTACAGCCATATCACAAAGATGACGGGCAGGTTGCTTGGCAGGCCCAGCAAAAGCAACAAATCACCGCCGCCCGCCTAAACACTGCTACCCACCTCCCAATCGCGACAACCTTTTGCGCTGCGCCGAACCAGCAGGCAAACCCCGCCCTGAAGCTCGCTGGCCTCCTTCGTGGTGCCTTGCTTGCCTTATTTACGTAGCCCCCTCTTTCAAGCGGCCTGAAGCTAGCTCCTGTGAGAGTTTTCCTGTTTTTCTTTTCTCGTGATCCCTTCCTCCCCTTCTCCTCTCCCCTTTTTTCTTCCAAATCCACACAACAACATCGCCAGCCTTTTGTCGCCTTTTCTTTCCGTTGCTCATCTTTCTTTCTTTACGATACCCCCACCCCTACAAACGCAAAAATGGCCGGTAGTTGCATGGCATCGCGTAAAACGCCGTGGGTGGAAATGGATACAGCGTGAAGATGGAAACTCTCTTTATCGCAAATGCGCCTATCCTCTCATTCTCTGTCCGTGGTAAACGTCTATCGGTTCACGTGCTAACATATCCTCTCTTCCAGACTACGAGACCGTTGCGAGTACGTAGAAGCTTTCCTGGCTCCGAATCCATAGCGCGCCTTTGCCCGGAGACGCGCAGACAACGGACCTCTATCCAGACACCCCAAGATCGCGCAAGGCTGACCATATCTTCTTCCACCACCTCCAGAGCAGTTCGTCGAGTTCTACTACAACACCTTCGACGCTGACCGCTCGCAGCTTGGCTCCCTCTACGTGAGACATTTCCCCTACCACCCGCAACATATTGACACAAATGACAGCGTCGAGAAGAGGGGGCCTTTGGGAGACCGGCAAAGCACTGAAGGCTTAGTTGGACGTTACGCAGCTTCCAGCGGAAGGCTTCCTTGGGGCGAGGGAGGGAAGGAAGAAAGAAAAAAGCGAACGCGGGAGAAGACGTTTTGCAGGATCCGACACGCGGTCTAGCAGCATACGACGTGAGATGGCAATCCCAGACATGTGCTAACCCTTCAACCAACCGCACAGCGCGATAACTCCATGCTCACCTTCCAGACGGCTTCCGTCCTGGGCGTTGCCAACGTTGTTGAGAAGCTCAAGGTACGTAGTCGCCGAGTTTATGCGCCAACAAAAACCGCTTCTCACATATTAACTTTTTTTTCTCTCTTTCTTCTCTCCCATACAGAGCCTGCCTTCCAGCGCATCAAGCACGTCCCCCAGGAGATTGATTCCCAGCCCTCGTTCAACAACGGTGTCCTCGTTTTTGTCAGTGGCCAGCTCCAGGTCGACGAGGAGGAGCGGCCGATGAACTTCACCCAGGTCTTCCAGCTGGCCCGGGACGACGCCGGCCAGTACTACGTCCACAACGACATCTTCAAGCTCATCTTTGGTTAAATTAGAGACAGGAACATCGCCCTAGACAAGGTAGGCGGCGCGTTGCGGAGACGACTTTATGAAACGGGCCGTATGGCATATAATGTACTGGTGGACCTGTATTTTGTAATAAACAAGCATCCCTCCATTGTGCTGCATCAGCCAGAATACAAGAACATGTCTGCATATATCATTTGCATAGACACTACGCACAACGGCCGTCACACGTAGAGTAACCCTTGCATAGAATAAGAGCAATTTCTGGCAAGGAAACGCAGCAGCTTTAGAAACCGGTGAGACTCGTTTCAAACTCATGAAATTCATAAACACGAAAAACGAAAAATGAAAAACAAACACAGAAAGGCATCTATCTATATGCAGAGGAAAGAACGCCGCGCTCTCCTCTCTGCCTTCCATGTTAACCCAGCCGGCCGCTGCACTCTACAGCTCGTCGCCGTCGTCAATGATCACGTTGCGGATTCGCACACCCTGGCTCTCCACGCTGTACCGCCGCGTCAGGCCCAGTTGCCGCGCCGCAGATATCTGCCGGTACGCCTCCTCACCACCACCCACCATTACCATGGCCAGCGGCTGCCACCGCACCAGCCGCCCGGCGTCCGCTGCGTCTCGTCCAGCAGCGGCCGGATAAAGTCTTGCGGGTCGTCATGGAACGTCATGGGGCCGTCGCTGCTGCCACCGGCGCGCACGTCGTCGTCATCGCTGACCACGACCACAAGCTGCAGGCGACGCGAACCCGCAGCAAACGACGGCACGTTGGCCAGCTTCTCGGAGAAGGAGCAGCCGCCACGCCGCAGAACAAGCACCTGATGGTCGCGTACGGCGGTTTCGGGCAGCGGGCCATCGCAAGCGTGGCCGCCGGCATACGCTTTGTGCCATGGTAACAGGTCGTTTGTGACAGGGCCTGCAGCCGGGAACAGAGCGCCGGCAGGGACGTCCACTGACGGCAGCGGAGACAGCACCGATACCTGTCGGAGTCACGCCCGTCGAGTTGAGCACGACATTGAGCGGCCCGCTGCCGCTGTTTCGGCCTCCCCGGCCAGCACCGCCGGCACCGCCGCTTTTGTTCGACGAGGTTGACGCGTGCTGCTGCCTGTTCCGCAAAGAGCCGGGCACTTGTGTTGCCAGCGCCGGCCCGTCAAGCGATGACACGATCTGGCGCCAAAAGGACTTGACCAGCGTAGTCAATGCGGATCCTGCGGACAGGGCAGGGCAGTAAATGTATCCTCCTCCTCGTCTGTTGCGTCCGCCATGTCATCGGCATCGTCGTTAGGCTCATGATTTTTATCGTTATTTGTGTCGTGGCCGTTCGCACTGCAGCCAGCCTCGTTGGTGTCGTCCTTGCCACTTTCATGGCTGCTTTCATGGTCCTCGCCATCGTTCTGCAGGACGACGACTGTCTGGGTATCGGACTCGCCATCTTGCTGCGTGTCTTGCTGCGTATCTATCCACATTGCGTGGTGCAGGTGGTGCAGCTTGGCAATGGTAGGATCGCGCACCAAGCTAAAGCGCGCATCAGAAATATGGCTGACGAGCGCGCGGTCAAGAACAAGGTTTTCATCCCGACCTAGTGGCACGCCGCTGACGCGTGTTACCCGCCACGCACGCTCGCCGTTCTGGTCCTCGAGCCGAAAGATCAGCTTGAGGCCCGAGATACTGTTGATTCGTATCTTGTTGGGCGCAATGCGACCCAGGTGGTTGGCGCCTGAAACAACACCGCGCAGGCCCCCGTTGGTGGTCTCTTGCGGCTGGACGGAGAACTCGAGCTCATTTCCGTGGGCTGCTGCACCTTGGATGATGTCCCGTTCGGCGGGAGCATGGCCACCGGCAGCGTCCATGGAAAAAAAGAGTTGTCCTCTTCTAAGCGTGCGGTGAGAATATCACTGTTCGAATCCGCGTCTGTCTTTGCTGGCAACAGATGCAGATCGAGCATCTTGGCCGCGTGGAAAATGTTGCTGCGTTCAGTCACGGCGGATCCTGTAAATGGATTCGGCGGTTGCGGCGATGGGCAGTCTTTGGTGAAGCCGTCGTCATTGTACCAGCCAATATCGCCAGCATCACCCGTGTCCGTCTCAGGCTGGCCGGGTATGGCAGAGCGAGAAGCTGCCTCGGGCTGCTCAGCATGCTTTCGAGCCTTTCTGGACTCGGCATGCTTCTGTGCTTCCTGTGCTGCTGCCTTCTTCTTCTTTTTGTTCTTTTTCTTCTTATTGACGGCTTTGCCTTCTGGCGCCTTGTTGCGCTTGGGTATCACAAGAGGGTGACCTTCGGTCGTGAAAACGTATGCTGCATCAAGCGAGTTCAGCGGGTGTCCGTCGTCGTACAAGAGGTACATGTACTTGGCCGTCTCGCCCAAAAGAAACTCTCCATGCGGTCGGACATCTCGCCGCTCACCACGTTCTGGAGGCCTGCCCAGCCGCACGGGGTCCAGCAGCGGCGTGCAATGTCCCGCTGTACCATCTCACCCACATATAGGTACCACGGGTCCTTGGTGGCCCGGTAAATGTGGTACACGGACTCGATAAACTCGGGCCGCAGGGGCCACCACCCAAGGCCGCCCTCGACAGTCCGGTCCTTAACCGACCAGCGCTCGGGCAGAGCTGCATACTTGGCCCACACAGCCGTGTATAGCAAGTTCGTTTCAATGGCCTCCTCAAGCTCGCCGGCCAGCGTCAGGAGCCCGAGTAGTAGGCACCCAGACTGTCAATCCACTGCGCAGCCAATGACCCCGTCCAGAGGTTGACGTTCACGTAGTGGGGTGCTCGCGGTCACTGTAGAGATGGCGCTTGATGCAGCATGCGCAAGATGCCATGCTTCGAGAAACGAGTCGGGGAGTTCTTCCGCTTCGCTGAGGACAGGAAGATCGCGTTTGGATCATGCCATGCAAGCGCCCTCTCCATGCCGGACTCTTCGTCATGCGTCCACATTGGCAGGAGATGGTGCGCTGGAGGCGCCGCCCAGGATCTGTGAAGTTGGGCAGCTTGTGGCCCGAAAGCAGGATGTGTGTCTTGAGAGCATACTCAAAAAGCTGTCGCGCCTGCACAATCACCGAGTAGGCACCGATCACACGGCCCTCCTCAGCGTCAACACCGGCACCAATCAGGCCTATACGCTACGGCGGTACCACACAGCCCAGAACGCGCGTTTAGCCAGCTGCTCGAACCGCTGGTCGCCAGTGAGCCGACTCAGCAGGTAAACTCGACACCAGGCTACACCCGCACTGCACGTCTCTGTAATCTCAGCGGGCCGCTCGTCTTCCGCGGTGCAGATTCACCGCCGTCCGTGTAAAGGGCGAGTTGACATAGAACGGGATGCCGTGGCGCAAGTTGACGCGCGGGTACGGCATCCCTGTCGCTGTATAAAAGGCTGGCAGTAGACGTGTGGCTAGGTCCAAGGCTAGTCGCAGCAACTGACCATCGTAGATAAAGATTGTTGGGCCAGTATATCGGCGTCTGCTGCTCGTCTGGATGCCCTGGCGGCGTGGGCGGCGCATAGCCCGTTATGGGCAGCTCGCCGACCGCAAACAGATGCGCACTTAGCAAGCCACCGACACCGCGGATGACTGTCTCAAACACCTGCACCTTGCTATCCATATCAAAGCCGCGGCCGCGCTGTCCCTCGCCCGAGGGGCGGGCCGGCCATCGCCATACTGCTGCACGAGGGCAGCCACGGCCGTCTGGAAATCGCGGATGGCTTTCGGGCCGGTATCGCCATCTTCGGGGGTGCTGACGCAAGGATGGCTAGGGTCGAGAGGCTGTCGATGAGTGTGAGGGAGTAGTTTCCGAGGACGTCGTTGAGCTCCACGTTGCGAGATTGAGATTGTCTCTCGTCAATGGTACGCAGGATACGGGCGCAGCTAACAGTACAGGTTAGTTGAATTTCCACCTGGTCAGGGCAGGTATATGATGATACAGGGTGCATACCTCGTCCTCGGGAAAGGCTACACGCATGTAGTTGTCGAAGCCGTGATAGAACATCTTTGTCGTTCCGTGCCGCAGCTCCGGTCACGCGATCAGACCGCATCATCGCATGCGCCGAGGGCAGCCACAAGCATGCGAGCAGTGCCAGCAGCAGTGCCAGCAGCAACGGAAGTGCTCTCTTGCGCACATGTGTGCCACCACCGACAGCCGCCATGGCCATCGCTGGCGGTCGCCCATGCCTCCGGCTCGAGACATCACCGACAGAGCGCAGTCTGGTTATAAGGCGGGAGGATGCATAGAGGAGGCGCCGTTGGGGGTTGATATGGCCAACAAGAACAACAATTGGAACCGTTTCTGCAAATACAAGCGCCAATGTGTCAACCGGATAGTTCGACAGTGTTGGCAGGCGATGAGGGGGAGGCGAAAAGCGCCTGTATAATGAGACAAAAATGTTGGTGATACTGTGTTGGTAATCGCTTTGTCTCACAGGCCAGATTGCTCCCCCAGAATGGCAGGCACAGGCGGCCCGCACAGTAGGGGTTGGGGCATCGCCTGGACTTTCTAGTTGACGTTTATTTAGGCGCCCCTAGCGTCTGATTCCACTGAAAAAAGGGTGCTGTGGCTGCAACAACGCGCGCTGAGGCTGAGATGTGGCGCCATGCTCTGCACGTGACCGTCTAAACAATGAATATCGCCAACATGTTGAATCCAACAACGCTCACATTTTTCTTAAAAACGTGTGTTGGACTCCCTAGAAGTCTATACCATTGCTACCGTTTCTATTCTTGCGTCAGACCGTCGCTCTTCCAACCACATTCTATTTTCTCCCCAACTTACTGCTCAGACGAAAAGGGGATCCGTCCTGACTAGTAACATAAACAATTGCGTACTGGTAAAACTGAGCACGGGCTTAAAAGATAGTATTTTAGATTTAAATAATAGTTCTACTTCAGGTAAATTCTTAAGTTTCGAACTGTAAGCTCCTTTTTCCATATTCCCGTTATTTTTTTTTTTCTAAAACTTCCAAAACAACAAATTGATTTTTAATTTTCAGTCCCCTAAAAAAATGCACAAGTTTGTGACTGCATGTAAAAAGGTAGATTACTGATTCCCATTTAAATGCTGGCGATGATTGGCAGTTGTCGTGCAGGCGAGGTGATTGCCTGTGGCTATTACGCTGCTGAATACAAAAAGGGAGTGTTGAGTGACTCATGCTCTTCACCCGCAACGAGGTATTTAATTAGTAGACTGGCACAAATCGCCATTGAAATGACGGCCGCCAACAATAGGGCAACCGAATAAACGATAAATAGATGCAATAACACTTTGCCGATGAGACAACAAGAGGCCTCAGGTTTGGAGCTGCAATATTGTTTCTGTAGCGCCGTCTTCTTGAAACACAAGAAAGAAATACCAGGTAGGAAGAAATGAAACGAGGGCAGGACACTTTGAGCAATGTTAGGTCGCCAAATCTAGGCATCTCCTGCATGACTTACTTCCTCATTTACATTGACCAAGGCTGCCGCGTGAAAATAACAATTGAAAGGTTTCATTGAAACTAGTCGATAATTCCAGTAACAGCAAACTATTTCCAAAGTCGTTGAACACAAAGCCCTTTTTAAACCCCCCATACTCCCATACTCCCATACTCCCATATCGTCTGCGTTCCTTTCCCACTGGTTGGCCCATCCCGATTTGATAATCTAATGTACCAGAGACCACAACCAAGTAGAAAACGGGCGAGGACCACCCATAGTTCCTTTCAAAGAAAAAGCAAAACAAAAACAAACAGAACAAAAACAAAGCAACACAAACAACCGAAACAAACAGAACTTAACCCGGTGAATAATAACGAAAAACAAATACACAGATAAAGAGCACCTATTGGAAAAAGGTAGAGAAACACACTGGTAGGGGGGAATCGAAAATCAAAATGCAGTAAAAATGTTTCGTCAACGCAAGTCTGCAACTCCAACGAAAAGTCCCGCGGAAAAGCGTGAAGCCGAGGCAAGACAGAGAAAAACAGAAGAGAAGAAGGAAATAATTAAGCTCATTGGTGTTATATAGGGGATGACGAAAGAAGTGAACTAGGATAGAATCAAAGTCAAAACAAAGCAGCTGATTTGTAACCTAGGCAAAGGCACAGATGTGGGTATAAGCTGACGGAGTCGTTCAACTTATTTGTACGCCGATCTGGTGCGAGTCGTCGCGTAGTTGTACGAGGGGGAAGGTAGTGGTCTGTGGGAGACACCGGCTTCCGGGGTTCCGCTCATCTTATGGTCGCCCGGCGAGTCGCTGTAGTTCGAGTCCAGGGCGTCATCGGAGTCGATTTCGCCGTACTTCTCGTCAAGCGAGTCCAAGAAAGCGTTGGTCTGCTCCTGAGAAAGACTCGGTGTCGGAATTGCAGCCAGGGCCTGGCGGTCATAGTTGTACTGAACAATGGACATAGGCTGGTCGGGATCTGGAAGCGAGTATTGCTGTTGTCCAGCAATCGAAGGGGCACCGTAACCAGGATTCCAAACAGCAGCCACCGGCTGGCTGGGTGGGATGCCCGCATCGCTGCCCTTGAGCTTGCGCGCCTGAAAATGGTTGCGTTTCCGGGTCTTGGAGGATTGTTCCGGAACATAATCCTCGATGCCAGTACGGGAGAGAAACCCTTCCACGTCGACGGCTTTGAAGTCGTGGTACTTGGTGCCGATGACCTCCTTCAAACGTGCGGCATAAACGTGTGTACTTGATCTTCTCCTCGTCAATGTAGACTCTCACCATGCAGAGTACTAGGCTCCGCGTTAGCTTACGTTAATAAGAAACCGGCATTGTTAAGAAGAATATGAACTTACTGCCTCCTGTGGCCACATCAGATACTTGCGAATTGCCCGTGTATGCTTCATCTGAAGGCGAGCGGTAGAGACTTTACTGTGGGGATATACTTGTGGTATTCAGCGCTGATGGTGTCCCACATGCCCTTTCCGCGATGGTTGCGATGTTTTTTGTGAAGATCGTAGATAAGACGGTCTTCCGCATTGCAGTCGTCGTTCAAGTCGATCTCATCGCCTTTAGCAAGAACTTTGTTTTGGTTCTCCTCGGGGATAGTTGCTTCAAAGTCCTCGGGGTGTGACTCCATTGCGGCACCGGCCGGGGCTTGCCGCTGTGGTGTCCGTTCACCGCCGAAGGCATACCGCCAAGCTGGGGAGGCTGGGTCCTGGAGTTCGGATGCGCTCAGCAGCAGCGTCGGTAGATGAGAGCCTGTGCTGGCCGGTAGCCATGGGCGGCATCTGAGGCGTTCTGTCGAGACCATCGTCAGGAGAGCGGCCCGCGCGGTACGTGCTCGTTCTCTGCAACGCGCCCGGCTGTTCCAGGCTCGGAGAGTGCGGCATGGCAGCGGGTACGATGAGTACCAGGGTTGGGCGGCGGCAGCCGGTTAACGGGACTCATATACGCCGAGTGGCCGTTAACTGGCCCACTGAACGAGTACATCGGGGGAGTGGTAGTGCTCCCCTCTACAGGAGGCGCCGTGGTCGGGTAAGAGTTGAAGGAATACTCATCCATGGTGGTGGCAAGACCGCTGTCTCTAGGCGAAGCCTGGTACGAGTAGCCATTCATATCGTAGCTGGGAGCGCTCGATGTATGGCCAATGTGGCTGTCCGCCACGCTGTCGTAGGGATAGTGCATGTTTGATGTGGCCGCTGGCGGCGTGGGCTGCTGGTGGTGATGGTGATATTGGGGATTGGAAGTGTCAGACATCAACGGCGATCCGTGGAGAAGGAGATGGGGTTTGATAGCGCTGTCTGTCCGGCTTGACGCCGCTGCAGGAGTATAGTGATGCTGCTTGGCGTACTGCTGGTTTTGGTTCTGTTGGTGTGGTTGGTGCAAGTTGGGGATATTGTGCATTTATATATGGCAGTTGCTTTGAGTCTGGCGAGCCAGACACAGATGTTGGTGTTAACAATGTGTCAGAGCAGGTTGGCAGAGTAAAACTGGAGACTTGCTGGAGGCGTGGGGCGAAGAAGGAGGAAAGAAGAAAGGGGGGTGGGGTGGATGTCAGTAGATATACTTCAAAAGAAAGACTGAGGGAGAACAAGAGTGGAGGTAGGAGAAGGAAGGGAGGAGGGCTAGATATGTGTTTTAGGATTGTGTTTAGAACGGAAAGCAGGAAGGAAAGGAGGAGGAATTAGGAGAGTTGGGGGAAGGGAAGGTGAGTGCGAAGAGACGAGGAAGGAGGGAGCGGCCCCCGTCTTTATCAAGAGATTGGGAAAGAGCAGAGGCCAGAGAAAGGCCAGAGAAAGGCCAGGACAGAACAGACTCCAAAGGGGAAAGAACAGTGACTGAAGGTGATCGGAAGAGGCGAAAACGCTAAGTAAGGCCCCTTTGGCTCCTGCTCTTTGAAACCCCAGAGTCACTCAAGTCACCCTTCTATTGCTGCTAGCATGCGCTAGACTGCAGACTAGGCGGCTGTGTAAGTGAAGAGGGACGAGAGATTCAAAATATACGTACCATATCGAACGGGCTCTCTCCATGCTGCGCAGCATAGACAGTAGAGGCCGAAGCGGTGGTGGAGCAGTCGCCGCTGTTCATGCCCGTGTTTGATATGCATGCTGCTGATTTTGGCTGGCTACTAAGTACAGTTGTCTGAAAAATGACTTTTGGCTCGAGGGTGAGTGAGCGCCACGAAAACGAGATGGCGGTAGTGGGCGAGGCAAAGTCACCTTCTCCCGGGCTTGAGTAAAGTCCACGTCTCCAGCTGTGCCAGAGGAGATGGAAACGAGAACAAGGGTAAAGAGAATAAAGAGAATAAAGAGCAACAAAAAACACCAGGCTGGTGGTAAGCCGCCGCAGTGAAACGTGGGCGTGTAGGAAGAGAAGAGACGAGTATGGAGGTCGAGCAGGAGGAGCTGGAAAGAGCCTCGCACCGCTTGTTCTTTGCTTGTCGTCTTCGACTGTTTCTGTTCTTTTCTGTGCAACCTCTGTCTTTGGCTTCTTGTCTCCCTTGTATCGAGCTCAAATGAGGCGACTGACGTGGGAAGAAGACCGAACTCGATGTGCCAGACCTACTTCAGTGTATGCTGGCGTATATCTCAGACACACCAGACAATGTAGATGCGGCTAGAACGAAGTAATTGGTGAAAGGTTGGCGAGAGGAAGAAAGGGCCACTTTGGCGATGATGGCGAACAAAGACGGAAAAGGTGGGCGTGGCGATTTGCAGGGTGTAAAGTATCTCCAAAGATGCAGAGAGAACAGCCAAGGGAGCAAAAGGGGCACCCACACTGGGCAAGAAAAAAACGAGGAAGGAGCGACTGTGCTGAAGACAGAATGGTGGAGGCTTCCAGAGCAGGTGCTACCACGTTGGGCTTTCAAACCCAGGCAGGAAAGAACCAGGTCCTCAAGATGTCGAGGAAGTGCCAAGGAGGATACCGGCAGTGAGCTTGAGAGGGAAAAGAGAGGGTGATGACGCGAAGCTAGAGACCAGAAATAAAAGAAAAGAGACATTTGGAAGAAGAGGACGGGAGGGAGGAAACACGGCCATGAAGTAGTCCTGGCCCCATGAGGCCCCATGAAGTTGGGGGCCAAACCCGCATCCTTTCGTTCGAACGGGTATCCTGAAAGGCGTTACAACACTTCGTCGTGATTTCTCCGAGTCCCGGGAGCCCTCCCCAAACAACTGGGCCTCGTTCTTTCGTTAATATCAGGTCTAGGCTGGCCTCGATGCTTATGTAATGTAGTCGGCGTTGGATCGCGATTATGATTGCTGTTTATTGACATACAACGAGGCATTGCCAAATAATACATAGCCCGTGAAACACATTCACATTGATGAACAACAAGCAACAGGCAACTAGCCGCACGCAACAAACAACAGGACGCGAGCCACGAGCTACGAGCAACGGGCAACAAGCAGCAATCAACAAGCAACATCTAACAGGCAGCGTTCTGCAGCACGATCGATATCCCGCATAGGCTTGTAGGTGTTGGTACGAATAGGAGAAGACTGCCGCGAAAGCAAAGATGCTGTCTGCTAGGTGGCATGGTGGAGGGGGCGTGGGACAGAGGGAGTGGGAGTAATTTATTGTGAGAGGAGCCAGAAGAGCAGCGGTGTGGGTGCTCGCAATGCTTGGTGTTTTCCGAACCTGGTGTTGGCCCAGACTCATCCTAGTTCTTGTCGCCGTTCTCCGTAAGGAGCACTAAGTTGATCGGCAGCACTCAAGGCGTGGGTGGTGAGTGCGAGTGAGTGTCGACAGACATAGTCATTGAACAATAAACTTCATTAAGGGCTGCTCCATGCGGGGGGTGTAATGAGGAAATGGCTGCCGCACTGTAGTAGTGCAGGGCTTTCAAGGCCAAAGGGATAGAAGGAACTATACTGAATGCGATGCAGGATATCTGCTATCTAAGAATCATGTAGACGAAAACGAGACGCATCTTTCAAGGTAGGCTGGTGCTGTACCGCGCTCTGAAGAACGTCAATGGTGGTGGGTGCCTTTGGTGGCGTTGAAGGGATATGATCGCTTGAGAAAGCTGCTCGTAAATTGTCCGGCCGTTTGCGCCAGGAAGACGTCCAAGACAGATTGTAACTTACGGCTGATGTGAAGCTGGCTCCAGCAGATTGACTTATGGGCTGCTTCGCAATTGCAACACCAAGACAGGCAAATCTGAAATAGGGGTTTTGGTTCAGAGACCCCGGCGCCGTGGTTGAGGACAAAAAAAAGAAAAAAAAGTACTCCGTGGGAGAGGCGCATGCAAAGGTCAACGAAAAAAGGTCAACGAAGGTACCGAGTGTACGGAGTACAAGTGCAGAGCAAAGCAAAAGGCAGCGGTGGAGGCAGGTGCAGTGGAGGCAAGGGGGCGTTTGTGTTTTGTGTGGGCTAGGAGTGGGTTTAGAGAGAACACCCAAAAAGACGGGGCGATTTGAGTAAGGTTGTGCGGCTGTCGCTATTGGGCGTGTGGAAAGGCTTGGGGAGGGGTGGGTGGAAGAAAGACAAGGGACCAAAGACGAGACTAACGAAACACCACCGAAGGTGGGCTGTAATATTTCTGGAGACAAAAGGAAAGCACGAGGGGGAAGGAGCAGAAAGGGACGAAAGAAGCAGGAGCAAAAGAGCAGGGAAAGGAAAGAGCAAAATATTACCGGTGTCTGTTCCTGCAGCGCCTAAAGGCGGCCACTTACCAGCAAAGGAAAGAGCGCGAGAGGGGGAAGAGAGAAAACCGGAGGAAGGCACTAGCTCAGCTTCCTGCCCTTTTTTTGGTATGGACGAGCCGTTGCGGCCTCTGTTTAGCAGCGAGCGACGCTGGCAAGTAATCTAGCAATCTCCCTGCAAAAGACCTCACACCTCCCTTGCAGTCCCTGCCTTTCCATATTGCCATCTCATCATGGCCTGGCCGCGCCGCAAGACAGGTCCGGGCTGGTTTTAACCGCAGGAAACGCGCGGATAGCGGTCCCCGGCAAGCAGCCACTCCACGAGAGGACCCTTGTCTTCGTTATTAGAACTGCCCTAGATTGTTCCTTTCTGTGTTTCTTGCCTTGTCTTCATATGACTCCTGCGGCTGCTGTTGCGAGGCCATGGAAGCAAAGGCGTGCGGGCCAGACAGGCCTCGAACTGTGCACGGCACAGGGTTGTCGCGAATAGCTCTGCTTTCGTCACAAGAAGCAGCTAACACGTATGGTATGGCGGCTAGCGTACGCACCAGTTGCTTTTTCTCGTTTGGTCTGGCCAGTGACCGATAAGCTTCAATAGTGCGGCGTTTACCAGTTACGGGCCCGAAAAGTGTGTCAAGATGCAATACGCGACGTGTAGAAACGCGAGGCCTTGGACGGGGGCTTGTTGTATACCGCTGCAAGTTCGGCCAGATGGGAGTCACCCAAGACCTGACACCCAAGAGATTTTTGTGGCATATCATGCGGCTATGCAACACACGGGGACAAACGGGCCTCAAGATCTCGGTCAGTAGTACGGAGCGCATGGTACAAGTCTTCAGCGACAGCACGAGCAGGCAGGCGGAAAAACAGACGGGGCAATGCAATCGAGGTGAAGAAAAGCAGCACGATCCAAAGGGCAGATGCGATCAGACTTCGGGTCATAAGCATGCACACGTGGTCGAGAACAGTCGGGGTGACATTGAGGCCTCGGGAGTTGCGGCACGGTGTGGACTCATCGGGATCCATTGGGAATTGTTGTTAAAAGATAAAAATAGGATATAAAATGGAAGAAGTGATCCGAGGCGGGCGACAAGGCAAGCAGAAAAGCAACGATGGGTCCGTACAAGTGTGAATTATATTACCTTTTTTGTATAGTTTGTACACCGACGTGGCTCTTCTGCCTCTTCTATCCTCATTCCATCCTGCTGCAAGACACCTGGCAAAGTGCCACAGCGTTCCCAATGGTGTAGCACAGCATACTTCCTGGGTCTGTGTTGCCTGCCTAGATCTCTGATGAAGTATTGATGCACTCTGTAGAGCTTCCGGGACAAAGCATGGAAGCATTTTTTTCTGTCGCACTTGGTGCTACGGAACATTCAGGGAATGCAAGACGGTAAATGAAAAGAAAAGAAAAATGCAAGCCGCCCTCGGATTCTTTCACAGGTTGAAAGTGATTAGGGACTTACACCGTCTGTGGGCCACTAAGGCATGTGGACATTACCGCGATAAAAGACAAAGGGACACCGAAAGGCCCAAGACGAGCAAACCTCGTAAAAACGTTCTCAAAATTTGGGTGTTTTCGTAAGATGCTAGCTTTGCCAAGACCATGGCAGAAAGAAAAAAGAGGCATCGGTGGCGTAGCGTTCTTGCAAAGGCCATTGTGGATTGCGGCTTGCGCTTGGCCCTCTTTCTCTTCTTCTTTCGTCCGAGACGTCTCGGACGAAAGAAAAAGGACTGGGAAAATCGACCAAGGAATAAAAAATACGGGGGAGGGGGCGGCTTTCTCCGTCTCTCGCCACAGGCAACGAGTGATGCCTGGTGAGCGCATTCGGTGTGACTGCTAATATACACTTGGCGCACGCTGCTGCGAGAGGCGATTTAGATGTATTAATGAACGAGTACTTTGTCCTGAGTAAATAATACGGGGTAGGGAGAAGGGGTGTCCCATACAAGGCCCCCCGTCTAGCGCAAAGCGATAGTGCTACTCCCCAAAAGAGAAGAAAGGCGAGAGGTCAAGAGGCTGTGTTCCCACCACGAGAAAGAGGGCTTTCAAATCGAGAGGTTCTAGGCTTTGCCTCCTTTTCTGTCTCGTTTTTTTTGAGAACAGTCACGCAGCACCATATTTGAAGGGGGGGGAAGAGACAAAGAAGTATCAAAAGATGCCTAGACCGTGCAAAAGAAAGACATTGCATCCGCAAAAAGAAAAAGAAGAAGAAAAAAGACACAAGAGATACTTGGTACTGCCATCGAAAAAGTAAGAGACGAGTGCTGCAGAGTCAGGGTGACACTGCAAAAACGTGTCGGGACAAAACTGCAGCAAATCCAATCTTAGCCAAAAGTGCCCTCTGACAAATGCTACCGTGCTATGAAGGTACGGGATAGAGAGGGAGGGGTGTATGAACAGGGGAGACACAGAACAAAGTAAAAATTGGGGCAGCGCCTGTCGGATGCTTCATAAACGGGTCGGCTCCGAAGACGAACTTGAGGACTGGTAGAAAGATGTTAGGGTAGCAAATCATCATGCAAGGTTGATCATATCGTGTGGGAGGCTATGATCTCCACGCTTTTATTCCATACCTTTTTCAACCTCGCACGGGTGTGTCCCTTTTCAAAACATGTGATGGAGGCCGAGACACAAGAGAATGTATCGAAAGAGAAGACAAAAAAATTAAAAAAAAAAAACACCCCCCGAAAGGAAATTATTGGTATCAACGCAACGCACACGGGTTTGATTGCTGATTTTAGAACTCGTTTCTCTTCTTTTCCGTGAGAAAGATGCAAGTAAAAAAATCGAAAACTTCTCAGGCTGTTGAGGTTCGTATTGTAAAGCTTGTTTTTTTTCTCTCATCAAAAATATCGAGAGGCAGCTTTAGATGGTGCTAACGTCTGGAGTCATATCCCTGCACACCATGATGGATGGAGAAAACGGTCGACGTTAAAGAAGCAAGGATCAGGGCTCGAGTTGTTTTCAAAACAGGAAATTTTAGCAGGGGGCATCCTCACATCCTCGTTAGGCTTTTCAGGCAGCATGGAAAGTCAAAATCAACTACAACACTGTGAAGAAAGATAAATTCATAGCACGGCACAGTATCAGCCTAGCCAGGCCCAGAAGGGCCAGGCCACCCAGGCAGCAGAGCCAACATAGTATGGGGCTGCGGGAGGAAGAAAGACTAGGGCAGGGAAGAAAGGAAAGGATGCAAGGAGACCACATGGCGTGGCCATATTAATCTGGACAAGACAAAAAAGAGGAAAAGCTGCCTGAAGCTTGAAGGGGTATGTAAAAGTGCAGGATTGCAATAGAAAGCAGGAAATGAAGAGCAGAAGGAGGAGAATGATGGGCTAAAAGCAAGTAAGTACGGAGAACAGCCAGAGATAAAGCTGTGCCACACGGCTGGTTTCGGCAAAGTTAAAAAAAAAAGCAAAAAAAAAAATCCCAAGAAGGGTCGAGATTTCTATTTCGAGGTTGCTCTCGTAGAGAGGTAAGTAATAAACTAAATTTATGCGCACCTCGCAAAGCAAACTCTATGTGGAAGTGATGAATGGCACGTGACTGTAAACTCTGAAAAAAAAAAGAAAGCTTTGTACTCATAGATGCAGTGAATTTTGTCTTTTCGGACAATATAGAACCGCAGATTTGATTGAAGTCAGATGCAGATGCTGACATGCTGAGATACGGCAACGGACAGCGTAGAAGGAAACACCAACATGCGCCCATGCTTTGAAGTGTGCCCTATCCCCGGCACTTGGCCCTACCGTTGCAGCTTGACCTAAAACGGATGAACTTTGTTGCTTTGCTTCTTTTTGCATCTCTAAATCATATGATAACCAGACGCGGCAGACCAGATTCTAGTCTGACGGGAGGCCATCCAGAAAGTAGAAATAAATGGCCAGAGAGCGGGAGGGACAAGACGATCGGGGACCAAAGAGGATGACTGGAAGAAAGGAAAGGCAGAATTCTGCAAATTCGTGACAGGAGAAGCTGGAGCATGACCCAAAAAGGTGGGAAGAGAAAAACAGAAAGTAAGAAGTCAAAGGGAAGAAAGACAGCTCCAAAGATGGGCTAGCTACTTTGAGCGCCTCACGCGACCGAGATAGGTAAACGACAAGGCTATCTGCCATGCACTGGAGCTATTGACGCGGAAGTGTTTCCCATAGGAGGTGGGGAGAGGGGCAGGATGGCAGGATGGCATGCAAAAAGAAAGAAACAAGAGTGCTCCGTCGAGACGCTCAAGGGATAAAGGCGACGGCTTGAGCTGAACAGAAACAGAAACAGCAGTCTAGAGCCCTCCCTGAAAGCAAGCAGCGAAATATACAGTAGACAACGTGACTTACAGGGTGCGGAACAAGGCCTGTCATTTCCGCTGCATTACAAAGGCATCGATAGGCTAGAGCAGAGAAGTTAAGCCACACGAAAGGGTTTTCTTGCCACATTCGTACACACCGAATTCTGGGGGTCAAAGGAGGGACAAGAGACAAGCTGAAGAAGCAGGCGCTATCTGGGAAATGGCGAAGAGAAAGATACTTTCCGCGTTCTCTCTATCGAGGCTAAAAGAACGGAAAGAAAGAAAAGAAATGCACGGAATACGTCGTACGACGTACAGAAAACGAGATAAGTGAGGATGTCTACAACGCTTGTCTTTTTCGAGCATGACCTCCGTAGACTACTGAGAGTGTCGCATCCCCCACGTTTTGTGAGGAGAAGGTCCGAGGAAGATCCACAAAGTGATCTGGTCGTTCAATAAGCCCCCCGACCCACTGGGCACCACCAGCTTCGCAAAGAGACGCGATTTTCGAACTGGTATTACACAGTTTGCGGTACGCCCGATTGCCAATTCATTTTTTTGGTGTGTTTTGAAGTCTGCCCTTTGTTATTGACGCGACTTTCTTTCTTTGAGCGACCAAGCCACCAGCCTCAAGGCCATATCACCAAGCCTTTCTTTTCAGGCGAGGAGATGCTTTCCGCAGCAGTTACACAACGACTGCTTTTTCCCACATTATTTTCTCATTGCCATCGTCAGAAAAAGGCGGCGTGAAACTATTATCGGACACTCCGTACGTACCTCGAAGCCCCAGGGCCGAAAGACACCAAAGCATTTACAATCGAAGTTTTTCAGAAAATGAATTACGAGTAAATTTCGTTGTCGTTCCAGCAAAAAAAAAACAGAAGCGACAAGAAACCTGCCAGTCAAAGAACTAAAAAAAAGCCACCAACAAAACTCCAACTGTCACTTCTCCCGGCGGTTCTGCCTCTTTTTTTCCTCTGTTTTTGGTTCCATTCTTTCCTTTCACTGTTAAGCCCGCCGTTCTTTCTGCGTTCCTTGTCGAGCCCAACCCTCCTTCCTTCTCAGTTGCGACGCGCGACTAACGAGAGCCCTCGGCCAATCTGCGTCTGAACACATTGCCCCACCTTACCAGACTGTCGGGTTTTCTGTGGGAAAGATTCTTGACCCTTTGCCCTAATTTGGCTAGCGCGACTCAATCACAGAAAGCTCGCCCATTTTTACAGGTATTGGAACGTTCAGTCCATGTTAGTTTCTCAGGCCAGGCCAAACCCTGCAATGCCTTGCGTTGTATCTGACTATCAGGGAAAAGGCATGCTCTACTTCAATGCATGTTTTTTTCTTAGGCAAAATATCGGAAATAAGGTCATTTATTTCTCTCCCCGTACCCTCTTCCTCTTCGCCTGCTTGTCCCTGTGTATGAACTTGCACGGGGGCCGTGGTCATTTAACGATGCAAAGGAGACCGGTGATTCTTCCCGTGTACATTGCAATGTATTGAGAATCTTTCCCACGCTGTCTAGGATATGCTATTGCGTGCTCCTCGTTGTCTTGGCATGAGCTAACAGCGAAGATAGCTGCCGCGGGATCATATCCTGAAAAGACGAGAGGTTTTTGAAGAGAAGAAACCGAAGATCTCCAGTTTCGAAGAATATGATGAGTCAAATGCCGAAAGACCAGATTTCGAGGGTATGACATCTTGAATCAAGGGACTTACATTGGAGCCGGTTTGTTAGAGACCCCACTGCATTACAGCGCGCGAACGGGGAACCCCACTCAGTGCCCACTCAGTGCAATCACTAGTGAGAACTCCCGTGTTGCAGGACCACCTTGTCTTTTCCCGACCTTACTTTGAGCTTTCCTTTTGGCAATGTTCGAACACTTCTTTCTCTGAAATTGTCATCCATGCTGATACCCGCGCGCTTGCAGTATGAAGACCTGCCTGGCACTTTGCACTTCCTGTCTCTTCTTCACTAAACAACTGACGAGAAAAGAGACCACGAGTTGTTTTTCTTCTTTTCTTCTTTTCACTATTGTTTATGTTGAATATTCCATATTCTGACAACATAAAATATTCTGGGATTGTAACTGCCAGCGAAAGGAAGGCTTGTCGGCAGATACTTGAGTAATTGAGATTGGATGGTGGCTCAAACCTAACAAATTGCGTCTACTCCATCTTCCACTTGGGAATCGTAACGGATCAAAGGTACCAAGGCTGTACCAGGCAGACATTAAAAAGACAACCTAAACCATCAGAACTCACACGAGCCTTTATGCAATGCCAGACGAATCCTCACTTCTCTGGTGCTGCAGATGCAAATAGTATGCAAGACGCGAGAAACACCCCTTCCATAGGCACACCGCCGGGATCATGAGCGGCCAATCTTGGGCCAAGGCCGTGACCAGACAATTTGTATCCTACGCGCAATATGATTCCAGATTCAGAAAAAAAAAAGAAACAGAAAAGACGAGGCCTGGGGGGTCAAAAGAGCCCCAGTTTGGACACCACATCCCAGAACTTGTAACTCGGGCCAAAATACGCCCGCTGCAAAGCAGCGCTCTTTCATTTCTCGTTTCTTTTCTTTTCTTTCCTAAAGGTCGTCTTCCCTTGCATACTTCTTTATGAAAAAAAATAATAAGAAAATAAAACGGCACTTTAGTCCTTGGTCACACACGAAAAACAAACTAGGCTTGGTGACGACTTTGTGGCATTTTTTTTCCTTCGTATCTTTCGTATCCTCTGCTTCGTTATTCGTTGCTGTGGCCGACCCCCTGGCATCTGACAAGGGTGCGAAGACCTGCACACTGAGACAAAAGAAGGAAAGAAAGTCAGATGGAAGCTGTTTTCTGGCCTGTCGTAGTAGCGTACATGTACGTCGCACAGGATTGGACAAGGAGCCCTAATTTATTCCTCAACTCCCGGGCGTCAAAATGCGGTGTCCGTTGGTGGAAGGAGAAGGCTTTTCAGAGAAGCTTTTCGGTTGTTCCATGAGGGCCAAAAGAAACAAGCCGCAGTAGCTTCGGTACACATTAAAGAAAACGTGGGCCATGGAGACTCACGACGAAAGAATGAAAGACACAAAGAGGAGAAGCAGCATCAACAGCGTCAAAAAGAGGAACAAGGGTTCAAGGGCCCAATGGTGACAAAGTAAAAAGAAAAAAAAAAGTAACTCACCAGGAGCTGAATGCCGTATTATGGGGCAAAGGCCAACGCCACACGGCTGCGTACAGCAAGAGAGCAAGAACAATAGCAGAATAAAAATTGACAATGAATATCAAAACGGCGGTGACACTCAGTAAAACCGAGATAATTAGAAGCGCCAAGCTCTTCAAATGGCGGTAAGAGACGGGCAGAAAAGAAATGAAAAGGCCTGCACGCCCCCGCCGGATTCGTTCACATGCATGTTGTTTTTCGTAATCTATTCTTTTATTTCCCTTGACTTCTTTTTCTTCCTTTTTTTTTCTCTCCTACGGTTGTATTCTGCTATCTCGGCTTTCTGGTTTTTCAGCCTTCGGGGCCCCCAAAAACCTGGGAGCGACACGAATGAATATCCTGGAGGACGGGGGTATCGGATACGGCTTGGCCTGTTTACTCGGCCACCTGCCTCTCCTGACACAGGAAAACGAGGCCCATCACGATGCACAAAGAAAAGAAAAGAAAAGAAACGACGCAGGGTTGATACGGTGTCGCATCCTCTTTCATTGGACTTCCAGTCTCGTTTCTCCCGCAACCGGGATAGTTCGTCGATCCTTCGTAGACGCTTCACACCAGTAGAAAAGGAAAAAAAACAGGGACTATCAGAAGCCGAGACAAGACTACGCAAGCGGTGCAATAAGAAGGCCTTGCCAAATAAATCAACTCCGGGGATACAGGAGCCATCGTCTGCATCCGGAGTTTGGCCAGTATGTAAAGGGTAAAGGATGTTGTGTGCAGGACATTAGATTCATGCGGCCATTCCGCCACCGTCCCCCCTCCTCCAGCTTGTTTGTGACCAAGGTTAGCCAGCACATCACTGGTTCGTATGTAGTTGGTAAAACCCACATAAAGATACGTACACTTTTCTGTTTGCATTTCTTCCCGAAGATGGCCACTACTTTTTCAAGGCAGTGCCCAACAGTCACACGCATCTGCCCAAAAATCTGCAAATCGTTCTTCAAAATCTCTAATCTGCAATCTCTAGCCAAAATAAGGTGACGTCGCGTTTCCCCATCTCTTCTCCCTTTCTTTCATACTTTCGCTCCCCCCCCCCTTTTTTTTTTATTGCGCCGTTCCATCCCGCTTCCGGATCCTACACGGGACAAGTCAAGATGAGAAGTGACAGGGCAAGAAGGGGCGGCAGAAATAAAGGCAACCCGAGATGGGGAAGGCAGACCCAAGGGATAAAGGAAAAAAAAACAAGTGGACTAAAAGCCTACAGTTCAAATTGCCAGGACGCAAGCAAAAGTGATGAAAACGATAAAGACAGTGGGAATCCAAAGGCAAGAGGCATGTAGAAATAGGGTTGCAGTACCATTGACTACGTCTAGAGGTTGAAGCGTTGGCGGGAGGGAAGGGAGGAACAGACACAAGCGTAACAGCGTAACAAGCATGCGGGCGGGAGAAGGTCAGAAGGGACAGCTGAGATGGAACAGCCGCGATATTACTCTGCCCAGCTCTGCTTTGCTCTCCGTCACACACCTTTCCTGGGCTGTGTGCCTCGAGTGTTTCGTTCTTGCCTCACCCAATCACCCTTCTCTGTACGGAGCATATCTCTGTGCGAGACCTGGTCGGCCATGTCTGCGTTGGTTGTTGGCGAGAAGTTGCTGCAACCGTTCCGGTTCAAACAGCCGCAAAGCGCGCCTTTTCGCCTTTTTCTGTTTTCCTAGTCTGCCTCTCTGTCTGTCTGCCTTGTTGCGGCCATGGCCACCTGTCAATGTTGTAACAAAATAATTGTTTTTTTTTTCTTTTTTGAATAGCTCGTCTGGGCACCTATTTCTCCGGAATGGCCTGGCCGGAACTTGGCCTGGCCTTGTGAAGCCCGGCCTCCCCCCTTATGTGATGCGTGAGTATCTACTCTCTCTAACCGCCGGCCCCAAGTTACAATGAGGTTGAGGGCTTTCTTGGCCGTTTTAACCGTTTAACCGTTTTTATACGTGCATTTCTCTTTTTTCTTCGTTCGTGTCTTGGGCGTTTCGGTTGTGTCCTGGGCCTCCGCCGTGGTCTCTAAGCGCCCGCCTACAACGGAGCCGGACAGACATTCGACCGCGTTACAGCCCAGGAATCAAAACATGGAACGAATAACATATACAGAATTTTCCCATACACTCTTACCTCTACTCTTTCCTGTTTTCTCCCGGGGCGGGGGGTTATTTAATTTGACATATGGAGTATTTTTTTTCTTTTTTTTGTTGCATTTACACGCGATGGCCTATTCCGTCCGGACAAGGGTTAATGAAAAACTGAAAACGCCTTTATTATTTCGACTTGCATGGCTCCATGCATGTCTCGACGACTCTCTATTTGAGGGACCTCACATTGGAGTCCGTCATATTTTCTTGCCTCGCCTCGCCGATCTTTCCTTTTTTTCCGGAATGAAACCAGGCCTCCGTATCAGGTCTTTAAGCTCGCACTTCTTTTTCCCCCTCATGGAGCTCGACTTCTCTTTTCGCTCTCCTCTGCTTCCGGAAGTTTATGCTGTTTGCGTCGGGTGTCCATTGCGGCCAAGAGCCAAAATACACGCCCGTGGCCACCTCCCTCCCTTCTTTTGCCTCTCGTCTTTTTAATTTATTTTGGCACTATACGTAGATTAATCTACTTCCCACCGCCCTTCAGGTCTGCCTTTCTCTACGTTTCGGCTAGTTCCATGCGAAGAGAGAGATGGACGGGAACAAAAAGCAATATACTCCGCCGGGTGCCTCAAAGGCAGCGTCGAGAAGCGAGAGGGGGAGACAAGACACATTTGGGTAAAGAACGAAACGGGAAAGGATGGCTAACCGATCTGTTTTGGCACGGTGGCGACCTTTCGAGGGGAAGGGGAGGATACTATGGGAGCTAACATGTGGTACGGAGTACTCCTACAAGTACATGTACTCGTACGGCAATGAAACGAACCCGAGCCATTATATGCAATATCTCTTTCTTTTTGCGTAGTGAAGCTATGTCCTTGTCTCCAAGACTCCTGTCTCCCCTTGCCCTCCAAAAGATCACTGAAAGCGGAAGAATCAGGCTCACCTCTATTGGCGCGATTTCTTATTTTTCTTATTTTTTTCTCCGTATCGAATCTAGCGAGCCATTGTGTCACCGGGCAGTAGCCAAAGGGAATGGAGACGTTTGCATTCACATGCAGAGGGCATCACATGCAGTGTACATGCACGAGGTCCTTATGCCCTCTTCGCTGTGTCAATGAAACTACCAACCAGGTTTGCCGTGCTTGCTGTCGCGTGGTCTCCATCGCTTTACTTCACCTGGCCTTACAGCCATGATACGAGAAGCAGATATTGCTTGTAGACAGGAAGGCTTAGAGGTAATTAGGAGTATATGAGTAACAGGCTCTGTTTTCTTTGATGCTTGTTATGCACATATGCATGATTTGATACACCCGTGAAGCAACCTCGGGGAAATGCAAAATGCTAGAGAGGCCGTAAAACAAACAGGCGACAACGGAGAAGACGCTCTTGTACATTTTTACGGGAGTGCGGCACATCATCTTCGTCGAGATACGGCGAGCGCAGTAAAGCTACTTTTCTCTCTTCTTTTTTTATGATCAGCACAGCCTACCTAAGCTCATTCATTCCTCTACTATGGCGCGTGTTCAAACCTTGTTATTCACCTTGGGAGAATGATGGGATCTCTTACACCGGACGCCAAAATGCTTGGATTGTCAGTTGATAGGAGCTTCTGTGGCTGGAGATCATCAAACACACCGTCTGCTGAGTCGTAGAGCCTTTATCCTTTATTGTTATTATTATTATTTGTTATTTGTGGTTCCATGAGCCCTTCCATGTCCATTCCCTGCTTCCCCTTAATCGCTCATTGCGCTGTGCCGTGCATTGATAATACATTATATGATTCCCGCGCCCCGTTAGCCCCGGTATCCAAGCATCGTCGCCCGGAGCCGAATCATAGCCCCCGCCCGTGTACCTGGCGGGCAGGAACGAAGAAAACAAAGCCGTGCCTTTACGCTGGTATCTATTTTGTAGCGGGTGCTGTTGCGGTCTGGCAGGGGGCTCATGGCAAAGATAGCCGACCAGTTGAGTCTGCGACTGCCACAGTCTTTGGCTCGTGCACTTTTGGTACCCAAGTTCTCCGTGAATATACCCCCAGGCTTTATGTTGCTTATCGTGTCAACGACCAGAACTGCGTCTTAGATAGAACAAAGTTCTGTGCTTCATCTTTTCGCTTGCCCTTCTTCTACCCAAAGCCAGTCTCTCAAAGGATCACACGGGTTCGCTTTATTTCTCCGCCATACTGGTTTAAGATATTCAGCGACGTAGGCGAGATTCCTTACCAACCCTCCGCCCTCCACTCCCCAAAGTTGGGAGAGAGGAGGACGTGGTGAATGGGTACTGAACCGGAGTTTTCCACATGTGGTATGGCGAGATACTGGTACTCCGTATACAAAATGTCGATAGGTCAAAACCCAAGAAAAAGAATTTACGTAAATTGGTATTAGCAGCTGCTTTGAAACGACAGGAGACCACGCTTCTTTCCTCAGTCGCTTGCGCCTAACAAATCAAAAGCTCGAGCTAAAAAAAGCAGAAGTGGCCTGAGAATTCTAATCGTTGAATGCGCAGCAAAGAGTACGAAGATACACGCCCGATGGGCCAATCGCCAGTTTCATGAGAAACTGCAGCGAGCTGAAAAAGGGCGTTTTGCCACCTCCGCTCCTCTTGACGGCGAGTCTTTAATCTTTCCCCCTAGTTTTCGCCTTTGCTCTATCTATCTAGTTGCTGCACAACGCTAGTATTTTTTGGTCAAAAGATGCACAGTTGTGGAAAGAGACAAACGAGCGAGATTGACGAGAGAAGAAAGAAGAAAGAGAGAGAAAGGAGAGAGGAGAAAGGAGAAGGGGGGGGCAAGGGGCAAGGGCCTGGAAGAAACACGAGGGGTAAAAGGTGAAAGAGGAAAAAAGGAGAGACGTGGACGAATGATAAAGGAAGAAACGAGAGGGACAGGCCTAAACAAGCGAGAACGGCGACCTGGTGAAGGGGGGGGGGATGCGGAGGCTATTTTGGCGTCGATAAATGAGTAGGAAAGGAGAATGTGATGGAAACGGCAGCCTCTCGCTTCATTGGCTCTTCCCATGACGGTTTCTGTATCTGCACAAGATCCAATGGGTATAGGCAAGGATGGGAAAGGGTCTAGACGCTCCATTGAATTTTCCAATCGTCATCTGACGATATTTAGAAGAAAGGCGATGAGTAGACGGGGAGTAGATAGGGAAGAAAGAGGTATGTCTGTAGCTCGAGCTCTTTCCGCTGTCCCGGCCAGTCAAGATTCATAAACTAAAAGGAGCTATCGAGGAGACGAAACCGGTGTTTGAAGAGAGAAGGGAGGGGAAGTCGCGCCCTGGCTACGTCAGACTTACGAGACTGCACAAAAAGTACAAAAGTACAAAAGTTGCCTCTGTCACGTATTTTCACTGGTCCATCTGACGCCCAACGCTCTGAGGCACCCACCAACGCCTTGATAGACGGGCGGTTGACGGTAGTGGTTCGGGCACAGGCACACCACACAGGCAACCTGGAGCAACAAGCCACAGCGGACGACGACGGGCAACAGACACGAATTAAGGAGAAGCTAGCAATCATGGTGAAGATCGTCTTGTTTTTTATTTTATTTTATTATAAAACAACACCCTAAAAGCTGCCGCTGTGTCTGTTGGAGCGGGAGCATTGCGTTAGACTTCACAATTATAATTTTAAAAAAGGTGAAATAAAATAAAATATCGAAACAAAAACAGGCCATCAACACGATAGGAACACAAAAGTGCTAGTCGCCTACGAAGGGGACCTGGGCCCTTCTGAGGATCGAAAGGGAGGCAAGGACATGAGAGTGTGACGTAGGAAAGACGATGCAAAAAAAGCAGTAAACCAAAAAACGGACCCATTAAGCTACAGAGGACACATCACCAGAGCGGTTTAGATGGCAGTATGACCCGATCTTTAAAAGGTCGAGGGCGAAACAGATCGAAAGCAAGTGAAGATACATCTAAACGAAGAAAGTGACAACCCAAATACATCATGACGCTGAAGGCCCCCCTTTCCCCGTGATAGATACTGCCGACAAGAGAAGGTGCATGATTGCGGCCGTCTCTCCCTTCGCTGATCATTTGCTCTAAAAAAATACAAGTACGGCATCTTAAAACCTCTCATCTTCAGATGGCACAAGACTGCCAAAGCGCTTGGGCGGCACGGCCAGTACTTTTGCAGCTAGCTTACCTCTATGAAAGTAAAATGCTAGAGAGAACATGGAAAAAAATGAAAAAGACCATGCAGAAACGAACGATACGCGCATTGGGGGATCTCCTGCAACGGGTGGCCCACGCACTATTAGCCCATACGTGGCTCACGAAACAGAGCGCCTTTTCCTATGTTTTTTTTTCTTTTTTGAGTTTTTTGTTCTTTTGCCACAGCTTTCTTGGCACGTTCAACTCCTGTCAGAGACCAGTCTTTCTCTCTTTCTTGGGCTTTATTTGACTTTCTTTTTCCAAACAGTGAATCCTTGTGAGTTCGTTTTTCTTTTCCTATTTCAGACATCGTCGTTAAATGTTGAGGTGGTGTGTATGAAAATTTGTGTCATATCATTGGCTCGTCCGGCTTGCAAGCCTCCTCCAGCGTCGCATCGAAAGTCTGGTAGCCGCACAAAGAACGTAGAGGGTGGACTTAGGTGCATCTGCAAGACGAGCTGACAATTAGGGAAAAAAACAAGTGGTGGGAGGTCGTCTCTAGCGGAATGAAAAAGACAGGTTGCTTCCCTATTCGTCTCGGCAGCGATTCTGTTTTCCGCCCTTCCTCGGGGAACTACTTTTGGACACTGCTCTTTAGCAAACCCCTTTTCTTTTTTCTTGCCTTTTTAAAAAAAATGTAACCACCTACGTTCCCCAGTTTCGTCCTGAGTCGACTGGGCTCCGGTTCGTCCACTATCTTTTTTCATTCCCCGGCCTGACCGATGGACAGCTGCATTTCGGCAACGGGCAGGTGCCTTTCATTTACCCTTGTTCGGATTGCTCACCGTCTTTTCATGCTACACCAAGACTCGAGCAACTGGGGATCGTGATGTGAGTTTAAAGACAAAACAAATAAAACCCGTGACATTAGTAGTTCAGCCGCATCTTCATGTCTGCCTAGCTGAAGTACCTGCCGTCAGTTTTTCACTTTTTAGGATGACTTTCCATGCCCTTCCCACTTGTTTCACAAAATAAATGACTGTACATCGTAAGGACGCTCCGTCATCTTCCTAATTTTAGAGAGAGAGGAGAGAGATTTCGGTTTAACGAACCGCTGCTCCTTTCTTGGCCGCTTTGGGTGTGTCTCCTTGGTCATCCTCTCCTCGAGGCGCCAGAGCTTACGCTCCTCAACCCCTTCGTCCACTCGCGAGAAGGCCTCTTGTTCCTCTCAGAGGATGATGAAATAAGGGAGCGCGAACATGAAGCAGTCTGGCTCTAGTACATATCCTCGAGGCCGTGCACCTCTTAGTGTGGCCTAATTTAGTGGTGTAGCTTGAAGAGGATGTACCGTACGGTGCCCGGATCGCCAACTATCGAATTTGGCCACTAATACTGGTGGTTTAGCGCCCTTTATATTCTTCGAGAAGCCCGCCAAGGTCAGCAGGACGAAACGGAGTTGGGCTTCAGCCTCAAGCCCGTGGCCTAAAATGCAGGGAAATAGCGTGCAAAGGAGCCCGCCCAAGGTCTGCTGGAGTGGAGCGTTCGCAGGATGTGGGGCGTGGAACGACGGACGAAGAAACAAGAAGAGGAAGAAAGGGAAAAGAAATAGGAAAAACAAAGAAAACCAGTGCAAAGAAAGCAATTATCCCATGGAGGTCGTGCAAAAACAAGAAGAGAAATTGATCTGACAGACCAGGGACAGGGGTCCATGAGCGTGACTGAAGAAAAAGGAAAGAAAGGAGCAGACAAAGAAACAGAAAAAGAAAAAGAGAAAGAAACAGGGACAGAAGGAAGCCCTTCTTGTGTAAGTCAGAAGGGAATCATTCTGCTGGATGTGCATGGATGTGCATGGATGTGCATGGATGTGCCATGTATGAAGGAGTCTTTTTCCTCCATACTGTTCATTTTGGTGTGTTGTTTCTTTTGTTTTCAACGGCATATCTTGGCGGATTCTATCCCCTTTCTGTTTAACCTTAAACCCATAGCTTCTAATTTTTTTCTTTTCATCTCTCACCTCAGTGAGCCTATGGTATCTTTCCCTCCCTTTTCTCGTCTCTTTTGAAACGACATCGTATTTTTGCCCAAGAAAAAGTACGAAAGGGGCCAGCAGGTTGCCGTGTTGTCCGAGAAGTGCCCTGCAGTAGCTATCATATCCCTTGCATCTGCCCTTTTTGACAGCATCCCCTGTCCTCGTTTAGCTAGATCCTTCACCGGCTGGACGAAGCAGTCATTGGCTGTCGAGGAAACTATCCTGTCGCCCGCGCTCTTAATCTCAGCACTTGCGGAGCACGTCTCCCTTGCGTTGTTCTCCCACGTGCTAGCGCAGGTTCATTGGAGGCAGGTTACTTACAGAAAGAGTTGATATGAAAAGGGCAGAACGATTGATGGAAAAATAAAGCTGGTAATTGGGCGGGGGAAATGGGAAGGAATAAAAAATAGCATGGTGTGGGATGCGGCAAACAAACAAGGATTGCTGTCTATGCCGCTCGTGTCCTTGGTGATTTCTATAGATTTTAAACCTTTCACGCTTTTTACGCTGTTTTCCCGTCTTTTTCCCGTTTGGATGCTCTTGATTTAGGCTTAGACGAGAGGGCAATGGCAAATGTGCAAAATATGTAATAAACAGCTTCCTCGACGATGGCCACATAGGCTTCGCTTTCTTTTCGCTTTATTTCTGACAGACAGAATAAAAATCACGGCCCCTGACATAATCCCTTTCCTCATCACATCGCATTTCTAGTCATTAGCTTCGGCCGGGTGGCCAGCTGAACCACATTCGCAGACTGTTACTATTCTGCTTTTCGGCGGGAGAGCATCATTTCTAGCAGTGGCAAGATCAGCCCCAGAGATTTCTTGTCGAAAAGGTTGCAACCACCACATATATGTCTTTGTGTTTTGGCAAGCAATAGGCGAAGAAAACAAAACAAGCTTGCCGTGGCCTGAGGAAATGAAAGAGAATACTTTGTTGGTTCACAATGCCCACGACTTAGGTTCCCTCGCCTAATGTGCCTGTTTTCATTCTTTTTCCTTTTTCGATTTCGTATTGCACGCTTTACTCTTGTCCACATGCCCGCGACTTGTCAGTCATTTTTGCTGTGCACATCATTTTTTGAGACTGCGCCCTCATGTCCTAGAATCCCTACCCTTTTCTTTTCCTCCGCTATCTTTTCACGCTTCCTGATGCAAATGGCGTGATCTTTCATAAGAAGAGAACATTAGCAAACCAAAAAAAGAGAGAAAAGAGAGAAAACAAGGAGAATATAATCCTTGCCCAACATGGTTTAACGTGTGTACAATCCTTATGTACAGTACATCCGTTAGGTAGCATAGTAAGTCAGGCCGAATTGTAGGCCAAAAGGCACGGAAATTTTTAGAGGGCGAATTCAGCACTGAACACCTTTTCATTTTCTGACGTTTGTTGCTGTCAGGATGCCAAACAGGTAGCTTTTACACACCCTGAACCAGCAGAAAAGTACCAACAACATCGATGAAGCAACACACGTCCTTTTTTTCTGCTTTGCTGTCCACAAAAACATTTGCTTCAATTGGATGGCTACATTGGCGGGAACCAAGACTGACAAGCTACGAAGCAGCCAGTCAACAGAGCAACAGAGCAACAGAGCAACAGGGCAAGACCGAGGGGGCAACGAGGCCAACGACGGCCAACAAAAATACCAGCAGAGACGGATAGCAAAACGGCCTTGCAGGGACGCAATCTAAGCAAACGCTCTATAAATCATAGAAAAAACATGGGGGTCTATTAGAAAAAACAGGGGAGTTAAAAAAGGATGAGAATATGCAAGCCAAAGGTAAATGAAAAAAGGCCATGATGAAAATATTTGATAAAAGCTATGGTCTGAGCATGCAATGATATCATAATTACTGAGGCGGACTCCGATTCATACCGTAGATGACGCGTTCTGGCGCTTTACGAGTGTCATTTTGCTTAGGCGCATTACCGCGAGGGTATCGGCAGGTGACGCCAAAGGAGAAGAAGAAGAAAGAAAATGCCACATGTCCGAAAAGGAAAAGCGCCGAAAAGAGAAAAAAACGAAGAAGGCCGGACTGGCAGCTTGCCTCCTAAACCTGGATTGTCACCAGGATGCCGTTTTCATCTCACCCTTGCCAGCGCTCTTTAGCATTCGGCAGTGAAGCATGAGCTGCTGCTGGTGATTGTGTATTACTGTAGTTTTAAGAGTAGCTCGTTTAGCGCAGCATAGCTCGCCTGTTGGCTCTTTAGAATCGCATGAGAACGGCAGAACTGGTCGCTCTTCAACCGTGTCCGGCTATTCGCCACCCTCATGCCAGCACCCATGAGCCAGCAAAACAGCACCAGTGACCAAATGATGCGCCTATCATCATCCATCACCAGGAGGCTTAACGACTGGAATACATCAACGATAAAGAGCAGAAATGTAATCCGTAGCCTAAGTGTCGTCGAGCTACTTTACATAAAAAGAAAGAAAGAGGAAAAATAAAGCTAACGAGTGCTCCCAGTATGGAGTACACGCCGAATACATAGAACGCCAAAGCGAGGTGCACAAAAGATTAACTTGACCATCGTCTCAGCTGTCGTCTCTCTCAGTTGGCTGTCAAGGTTGGCCATGGTGTGGAAAAGCGTGAAGGTGTGAAGGTACGTAGCCCGCAACTAAAACCCTCTCTGCCTGTTGGCTTCTGAAGACTTGCTTAGAACACTTAAAAATACTACGATGAGAAGCTCTGTCCTGGTCGGGGGGCCTAACAATCTGCGCCCCCCTCGTCCCCCCCCGTCTTCCTCACCCTCCCTGCCCCTCCTTCATTGATTGGCTTTATGGACATTAGCGGTTAGAGATGAAGGAAGTATTTCAAAATTATGAGAATCGAAAACATAAACCGTCAATCGAAACAAGGGATAGATCCTATCGGATTACTTGAAAGAACAACAGCTATCCGACAGCGAACAAATCTGAAGGAAGAGGGCAGCAACAGAGAGGCACCAGGGCGGATGAGATTTAGTTGGAAGTCCTGGCAATCTGATTCGTGATACGGCCAGGCTAGTAAAAGGGATGTCTACATTTTTTTGTTCCTTGTATCATTGTTGTATTTCCAAGTCTTCCGCGTCTGTTGTACGTTTGCGAGCTGCTTGTCTCAGTCCACACCCTCTCCCCCTCTTCTCCAGCAGCCTCTAGACCAAAATCGTGTGTTCGTCCCGGTCGATCATCGTTGCTTCCCCTTCCCGCAAACGTTAGGCCGGCCATAAATCTGATCCTGTTGCTGGTGGCTCTGGCCTCGAGCCCTCTTCGTCGCCCTCGTTACCCTTGCCGTTTCCCCACCAGATGGGAGGCACTTGGATGGGGCATGTGACTGTGCTGCTTCGGCATTTGCTTTCTCTTCTCGTTTCTTTCCTTTCTATTCGAATCGCCTTGCGAACCTGTAAAACGAATGTACGTAATGAAGTAGGGAAAGCCATGGGGATGGCCGACAGCCCACCACTCATTTTCCATCATACGCCCTTGCTACATTCACCGTTACCTATTTTCGGAACACGCCTTGCAGTCAAAGCCCCATGGCCACAAGCGATGCTCTTCTAACTTTACACCTTTACACGCCTCTCAGGCCCAATTCATCTTTCCCATTCTCTCGGAAGCCGGCTGCTACCCGAGGCGCGGGGGGGAGGATGAAAAGACTTACCAACCAGCATGTTCTTGTTTAAATAGTAAGGGGCCTATGGAGCAATGCTTAAGAATTATAATCAAAACCAAACCATAGAAACCAATGTTTTGTATGTAAAGCAGCAGGGCGACATGCTTTTGGTGGTAACGCGTTCAAAAATAGAACGGCCAAGCGAGTTACTGTGATTAAACATGAAGAATTAAACATGAAGGGAAGGGGCGGGATGGCAGGCAATTTACATCCTGCAATATATCAACTACAGTGCTAATTGGCGGCTGGAATATGGAAAAGCTGGAGGCGCAAATAGGCTGGGCGGAATATGTTTCAATGTACACGGGGTTCCAAATATTGACAGTCGTTAATAGAGACAGTAAAAATAGCTCCCGTCGCGGAAAAAAAGCAATTTTGTTCTTCTCCAGAACATAAGCCAAAGATGGACAATAATAAACTACACAAACTGGGTAAGCGGACGACGTGCCATGTGAGATTTCTGCTATCTCGCTGCCCTCTCATTGCATTAAAATCCATTCTATTGGCTTCTTTTTTTGTTCTTTCAGGCCTTCCATGTGCCGGAGTGGAAAAAGTTGAAAAGAACGCAACGGTCATCCTGCTTGTGCCCCTTTTGTGTCCAACGGCGCGCCCCTCTCGATTCTCGTGGCTTTTTTAGTCGACCTCCATCTCCATGCAAGGGGAAAGCACAAGTGTGAGTCGCATTGATGATGAGAGTAAAACGTGGTAGAATCAGAAGAAGAATTGACGGATATGGGGGAGAAGGGGGGATCATGTTGGATCTCGCATTCTGCGGGACGGGGACGCCGAAGTTCTTTGTGTCTGCAAACGATCAACTGACGTCTCCCTGGCGGCTCCTGTCACCCTATTTTCCATCATAAGAGCTTCTTCATTGTCATGGGGCTTCTGTCTTTTCTTCTTCTCTCTCTTTGTTTATGCAAACGGACGGCTGCACCTTTCATCATAATCGGGCAGCAAATCAAAGTTCTGACAAGCGCCTTGATAGCAACCAATGAACGATTGCCGTGCTCGGCCCATTAAGGGATGAATTTCTTTATTCTCTTTTCTTCTAAAAAGCTTCTACTGTCTTCTTCTTTTTATTATTAGACTCGAGCCGCATGGAGTTCGCCTTGTTTATTCGGTGCTAGTTTGGCGAGCTCGCAAGGGCCCCGATTCCTGTGATAATTGCAGTATGCGGGTCTCATCAGTTTATGCCATTCCTTTCATTCCTTGCAGGCTCTAGGCTTCTGGTTGTAGTTTATTTATACAGGGAGGATTTTTCTAAGTTGTTAAATTAAAGACGACCCGTCAGAAGCGGGAAAGCGGTCGTATCCATGGGCCTCTTTAAGTTTCTGAACATATGTATATTAAAAACCCGCTAGGAATAGAAACTGCCCAAACCTGCTTATTCTACGAGGTCTTCCTGGGACCAGGTAAACAAGACGTGTGTTTCATGGCACCTAGTCCATATAATAGCATCTTTGCGAGATAAGCTGTCTGCTGTAAAACACAATTCTCATGCGACAATATTTTTCTTCAATATTTTTGATGGGGACGTAATAAACGAACGAGAATATTAGGTTAAATGTTCCGGCACGACTCATCTGAAGTTTTAATCTCATTTTCCACGCCACTCGACCACATGGTATGACCCATACATGTCATCATTTTGGCTCCAATAAATGTATCTATGCCATGCCTTCCATCGCATCTTGCCCTGTTATTTTCTCCTGTCACCAACGCCGGGGCTCCGTTGCCGTTCATCTGCATTGACCAAAAATATGTATATATATAATATTTCCGCGTCTCGGCACGGACTGCTATTCCCCTAATGCCCACCCGCACAGGCGCCACCATTCGTCAAGATGTGTCATAAATGCAGAAAGCTAGAAAGATATCTATGTCCCCCGTCTGGCCAGTGCCCCCTTTTTTTAATATAATTTCTAGATGTAAAGGATGTTTACTTGCCTCTGCATCTTTCCCCAGCATCACATTGCTAGCCGGCGTGACTCTTTGTTCAATGTACACTTGGTTCTAGGCACACCCTGTTCATTTCCCTTTCTAATTGAGTTGCCTTCATTTCCTGCTGCATTCAATATCAAGATATCTGTTCTCCCGGTTTGGGGGCCAGGTTTATTGTACTCCTCATTTATCCCGTGCAGGGCCCTCTCTTTGCCTTCTCCCTTTCCCATCCCCTCTTTCATATTTCGACATATTTTTGAGTGGAACCCATAGGACATGTGGCCTGTCGCGCACGAACCGAGTCGTTGACCGTTGTCATTTGTTTATTTTCTTGGGAGAAGGGATGTGTTCAACTTGCCGTTCAAGGACTACAGAATCTACCCCGCGGTCCCTTACCAAGACGTACCTTGGTCTGCAGTATGAGACCGAAGATGACGCCGAAGGGAGGGTCGAAAGGTAAACCAAAATTCAGATAAATTCAAAAAAAAGTGAAACACTATAAACTTGCCGAATGAAACTAGATTTCCTTCCCCTTCATCCTCATCAACGCGGGCAAAAGACAACAAGGCAAGGACCTGTGCTCAGATAAGTCCCTAGAGCGCCCTGCGGTCACAATGTTTTTGATTTTTTTTTAAAAAACGGACCTATCCCCACGCCAAAGTCCCTTAATGTTATAATGCGCATTTCTGCACGGAAGCAGCCGCTGCCAACCTATTTCCCGGCCCTCGGGTTCCACCTCCTGTTTTGTTATTTTCCCCATCCCGGATTTTTCCACGTCTTTGAAAGAGACGCGGGCCGCAAACCTTGAGGAAGTGGAACCCGGGATCTCCCATCTTGTGTGAGCTCGCTATTTTTTTCACCTGCGCATAAGAAGCACTCCGTCATTCGGCGGACATTGATATCGTCTTAATGTCTTTTTGCAATGGAAATGGCTCTGCTATCAATATGCCCACCCCTCCCCATTGTCCGAACTACATATTTCACGTGCATTATTGTCATTTTGGGTAGTCTTCTTCACACAGACAAAAACTTCGCAGGCAAGCAAGGAGCTTCTCGTTGAGCTTTACCTATTGTCCCACTTCTATATTTGATGCATCTTGGTGGAACCTGGGAAACGTTACTTGCAAACATATTGGTCCCGAAGAAAGCCACCGAGCTTCAGTTTTCTAACAGCTTGCGGGCAAGAATATTGCCGACGAGGTGAAAATCGAAATGCCGTCTTCCGAGATGGTCGGGTTCTGTGGGCTTTCACTTCATAAGTCTCCCGTTTCTTTCTCCCTATAACCTGGTTGAAACAGGTGGAGGGTGATCCACGGTATATTGTCATGGCCTCCGCCCTGCGCTTGAAGATTGTGTAATTTCTCCCAAAGCATAGCCTTGTTGTCAAGCTGCCGTCATCTTGTGGTCAAAAACTAAATCTTTTCTCCCCTATATAACCTCCATGACGTGTTCTCTCTCTGGACGGGCTCCAATGTCCATTCTTTCGGGCCCATGTGTGGGTTTTCGAGGTCAAGCTGAGCGTGGTTATCTTGCCGGCGAAGAATCAGAAAGAGATAAGGAAAGCCTTTTTGTTTGGTTTTTTTTTGTCAATCAAACAAACTATGAACCAAAAAAACAAAAGACCAAAATACAAAACAATGAAGCAATACCCGAAACCCGATAAGCCACATGCAAATATTATTGCGCAACAATGACACAAGCCAAAAGGAAAGAAACCCGACCGACAAGTAGAAATAAGGACAAGAGAGAAAAATGAGGAAGAGACAAAATAGGGTACTCCATATGTGATATCAAGAAATATAAGACGACAGTAATTAAGAGAAAAAAATGGAGGAAGAAAAAGAAAAATAGGAGAGAAAAAAGGGTACTCCATATTGATATCAAGAAATATAAGACGACAGTAAATTTAAAAAAAAAAGAAAAGGAAACCAAAGTTTTTAAAAAATAAAGAAAAAGGAAAACCGAAAGTAAAAAGAAGAAGATCCAAGACGAGCCTGCCGCCGTAACCCGAAAGCCCAAAACCCTTTGAACAAAAAAAATATATAAATATACCAACCAAAGAAGAGAAGATTTTAAAAGCAGAACAAAAATAGAAAACATAGAGATTAGAACGAAAAACTTTCTCTTTTTGGTGAATGAGACTAGCTCGGGGTGCTGGAGGGTGACCGTGGGCGTGGTTTCGATGTCGACGTGCTCCTTCCTCGCCGCCATCGATTTGGTAGTCGCATTACTGCCTTATTACAGCCTTTTCTCCTTTTTGTTACAAACTCACTTTAAACTAGCGCCGCGACCCCGGGAAGTTGAGAACTTGGCGTAATGGGCGTTTGTATCGTTGATAAAATAAAACCCATGCTTTTTACTGCGGGCTTCCTTCGGAGGTCGCAAGCGGGAAAGAAAGATGTGAAAGGGGGAAAAAAATATTTTTATTGTCGCGTTTTCGAGGGGGATTTTATGGGCGCCTTCCAGGGTGGAGGGGCGGGGGAGAGGGAGGGGGGGGGGCAAAGGGTAGTTGAAGTCAGAAGGTTGTCCAGCATCCACCAGTTTGCTGCGGGTCGAAGAAGTCTCGTTTGCTGGGTTGCGTCGTTAAAAGAGAGGCCGGCACCCAACATGCCGGTTCTGGGCGTGGCCAGCCAGGCCGGACGGGGCCGGGGGTAAAGCGTGCCATTGGACGGCGGGGCGAAAGGAGGTTCGGAAGGCCGTGGTTTGTTCGTGCTGAGGAAGTCCGTTTTCCACTGTCGCAAATGCGACGAAGAAGCAATCGAACTCGTTCGCTGAGTCCGGGTTTAGGTCAGGGGTGCTTGGAGCGCTAACATCATAGCCACATTAAGCATGGGCGAAGATGGAGCATGGGGGTGCGCCCCCTAAAGAAGGACAAGCTTTACAATCCTAAAGTCCCACGGGACCCATCTGGCCTGGTACTTCTTCTCTCCAATGCCAGATGGAGTCAAACACCAGAACTCATGCATGTGACGAACAGCTGCCACCTTGAGCCTGCAGACTGTCGTCAAATCTTGAGCATGGTCATTCATCGTCAACGCGGTTCTGCTGTGTCTCGAGACGTGCACCGTTCCACATCTGAACGCATGAGCTCCGCCGAGGACGCTCCACTGCAGATCGTTATGCCACAACGCTCGTTGAGCGGATGGCACTGATAGTACGGTGGAACAACTGACGGCCCTGGTCGTAGTCGATA
The DNA here is from genome assembly GCA_016097085.2 of Sporothrix curviconia. NCBI lineage: Eukaryota > Fungi > Ascomycota > Sordariomycetes > Ophiostomatales > Ophiostomataceae > Sporothrix > Sporothrix curviconia. The sequence continues at coordinate 3,705 of JADMNF010000195.1, read as the reverse complement.
GCTTGCGAGAAGAAGGAAGCGCATCAGTTTTGCAGCCAGGGCGAAGCTCGCCAAAGCGACGAGACATTCTTGCTGCAGGTAATTCGTCGCATATTGTGAGCGTTGTCGATGCCGACATGCTCCTGCGGAGACGACCGCGAGAGGAGACGTGCTGTTAGCGAGTATCTCCTTCCGAGGAAGCCGAGCTGTTAGAGCGCCAAAGACCCATCAGGTCCGTCCGAGGGTAACCGACGGTCGTACTCGAGTTCAAAAGAATCCGGCAAGACGCAGATGCAGGCCTGCTGCCTTGGAGGTGGAAAGGCCACAATAAGGAGACAGGTGCGGACATGATCTCGGGCGATGCAGCTCCCCATGACTCGCCGACGGAAGGACGCGCCATGAGGATGGAGCGATGCTGCGTCCACAGCAACACCCGCGCGAATCGGCTGGCGTTTGCTGTACATTTCCTTGGATACCTTGTCGCAACGAAGAGCGCTTCAATTTTTGCAGGCGCGGCCTTCGCAGCTCGGGCGGAGAGCTGGAAGGGGCCCGACTCGCCTGGAGGCGTGTGGGGCCCAGAGTCCAGGTCGTAAAGTGACGATGGCAGGCTTTGGGCCAATATAGTTCCGCGTACCAATGTTTTGCGCGACAATGTTGCACACAGCCCAAGTAACGACGCGATCGTTGGAGCTGAATCACTTATTAAAGCCTCGACGGCAACGCGAGTGAAATCGTTGATGTGGTTTTTGGTCCGGTGCAGGGCCGAATGGCCGGGTTGCAGTCTTCATCATGACACCACACAAAAATATTTGCCGTGGGGTCTGACGTGTCGTGCTCGTGGCAGGGGCCACGTACACAGCAGAACATTTGGGCCTTTTGACGAACATAAGTGCGAGCCCCGGGGCACGTCGCCAATCGTCTTTTCCACGGCATTCAGCGTGTTGAGTGGGGAGCGAGAGTTGCGGGTGAGGAGGGTTGGGTGCCATCGTTTATAGCGGCGGGCAGCCACGGGCCTCACAATTGGTACCGCGAGTAGAGTAGCGGATTGGCTGGCTGGTAGTACGGCTCGGGCGTCAAGGAAGGGTGAGAAAACGCAGGGAAGGGTGTAGAAGAGCCAGAAGTCCTGGGGAAATAGCTGAGCCTCGCCCTTATCTTCGGTCAGGCGCACTTCCTTCGAGCTCGCGTTTACGATGCGCGGAAGGGCTATAGGGGAGCCGCCGCGTCTAACCAGTAGCGTGAGGGAAACGACAGCCTGCGTCGGAGCCCACTTATGAACCGGATTTGCGCCGTGTGGGAGGTAGATGTTGTGTTGACAATGGGCGACTGCAACTGCGATGTGCGTGGGCGCTTTTTCGTCCTCGTTTCTTCGTCGGCACCAACCGTAAAGCGCCTGACGATCGCGACCAGCTGCACGTCTCTTGCGCAGACGCTCGAGTCTTCCTTCTCCATCTCCGCATGCTTCGACCGCTTCCCTAGTGCGCTTTGGTAAGTTGGGACTCGATCTTGCATTGTAAGCTTGAGCCGGTATACAGCGGAGAACAGCTCCCGGATAGGGATCCTTGGGAGACATCGCCACCGCAAACCCTAGAAAGAAAAAGGACAGGTTCAGCTTTGCACAGGGAAAAAGGGGTACAATAAAAAACAAATAAAACAAATTTAAAAACAAAGCCGGAAGGAATGGCGCCTCGGACTCGCCTTTTGGTTGGACGGCACTCGTTTGCATGCGCGCTTGCACGCCCGTGGCGCTTCTTTCTCGCCCGTGCTCGGCAATTTTCATTCGTCGTTGCAGGACGCTTCCTGGCTTGCTTTGTCAAAAATGTGCTGCCAGGGGCCCGGCAAAGCCCACTCCTCTTGCGCTTGCGCCGTTGAGACCGGCGATACTTGCGGACGCTCACGGGGCTTGTGCCGGCTTAGAGACAGCACCGCCGCCGGCCCGCGAGAACGAGGCGAAGCCATCCATAAACGACACCAAGCAGGACCAGCCATCGGGGAAAATACTAGGAGGTGGGAGTAGGGGGGAAATGGCGAGACTGTCGGCGATTGAGGAGGACGAGAAAGAGGAGAGAGAAAGGACGGAAGAGAGAAGGAACCGAAAGTGCTGTGTCTCAGTGCGGCAGGGTCGCAGTCTGGGGTGCAGGCGGGGCTGGCAGATAATGCACCGAACGTAGACGAGGGCCCAAAAGATGCCGTAACGAGTGGCCGAGACCAAAGATCGGTGATTTGTTGTGTCGAAGTGCGGAGAGTGCCGAGTTGCATTGTCGTCGGTTTGGCCCGGGAGAAGTTGGAATCGGACGACAGAATCGGAACAGCCCCCAAAGAAGCGAATTGTTGGGACTTTGCCGGCCGGAAGAAAGCGAGGAAGGAGGGAAGGAAGCGGGGGGGAAAAGAGGAAAGAGGAAAGACCAAAAAGAGAAGGAAGCAATGTAGTCAGGAGTGCTGGGAAGCGAATGGGGGCAGCGCTGGTTCTTTCCTTCCTAAAACAGTCGCGATTTGTTTGGATTGAAGATTGAATTGACAGGAACGACCGACCGCGGAGGGGGCGGGAAAGAGCAAACGACACGCCATGAGGACGTGCGAGGCAGAAAAATTGTGACTCTTCACCCATGCCAGCCACTACAAGTATGTGCAGCAGTGCAGAGCCCACAACCTCAACCTGCGCCGCGGACAAGGGAATAAGACCCCAAAAAGGAACCAAGAAAAAAGAGGAGTCGCTGTTCCCGCCGCCGGCGCGCCATTGGCTGGGCGAAATACGGCAGGCCCACAAATATTGCGTGTTTTCGGCGTTCATTGGCTGCCATCCCCAGAGGCCCCATGCATGCCGTGCTCCGATACGCATCACGTTGGGGCGCGCGACCCGCTCGAGGGCAGACCAAAGCGGCTATGGAGCCAAGGAGGCCAAGGGAGCTACGAGCTAGACTTGTCGCAACCTGCTGCAAGCCAAATGCACCTCCGCTGTTAAACTTTGTGACGGCAAACCTTCCTAGCCAACAAGCCTGCACTTTCAGGATGCGCGCTGTTTTGTACGGGGGGTTAATAGCATCATAGGGGTGCTTTGACAGAAAGAAAGTAGGGAGCCCTCCCACTATCTGTCCGTCTGACACCGCGGTCGCAATTGCCTTTTTTGCCGTTCCGACTAGTCGTGCCACCGGCTGTCGCTTGTACAAAAGGCCCCTTTTTCTTCCTTCTTCCTTTTCATAAAAATGTCCACAGCAGGTTAGCTCTTGTTTCTCTCTCGTCACAAACCCCAAAACAAACCCCAAAAAACAACCAGTAACCCCGCGTCACACAGCGCCCAAACATGTAAGGAGCAAAAGCCCAGCCCTCGCTCGGGTTTGCAATGTGCCCATTACCCGGGGAAGAAACAAAAAACACCGTTTTTCACCGAAGCCCCCCACCAGCCCACGCCTGCAGACCCCTTTGTATTCTTAACCCCAGCTTGTCACACAATTCGTCTCCGATGTATGTACCAGCCCAAGTTTTCCCCCTTGTCTAGCCCTGTCGTTTGGCTTAAGAGCCTAGGCGGACCTTCCACTTTTGGCCCCTCTCTTTCCTCGAGGTGCTGTGTGGCCCCTGGACGAAGAATTACAAGCTCAAAAGGACCCAAGCCAAAAGGACCCCCAAAGGCCCACTTTTTCGGGGATTCATGCTGCCTGGCGGGCATGCGGCCATATGTTCCCACCCAAACTTTTTTTATATCCTTTTCACGAAATTTTTTCACCTGTCGTA